>JAQHUG010000093.1:4044676-4058191 GCA_028555095.1 Dicrostonyx torquatus
TATCACCATGTGGCTGTGGCTTACTAGGTAAAGTTTCATCTGGCTCCAGCTTCTCTCTGGCTTCTCTCTGACTCCACCTCCTTTCTCCCAGCATTCAGTCTAGTTTTCTCCACCTATCTAGGTTCTGCCCTATCAACTGGCCAAGTCAGTTTATTTATTCACCAATGGTATTTACAGCATATAGAGGGGAATCCCACATCAGTCAGTCCTGCATTTCTTTCCCCCATCTCACTTGTGTTTCCTGTACCATCCTCTGAGAATGCCCGAGCTGCTGGTCAAATCCAGATTCAGGAGCTGTGCCCCCAGCACCCACATCCTCTGTTTCAGCTTTTGTACTACTCTGCTGAGATTTGGCTAATGACAAACTACTCCTCCCTTTTGAACAATCTTTAGAATCCTCTTTCTAAAATGTCAATGCCTTAACCATTGATACTCAAAGCTTCATCAGCCTTCAGATGTGTTGACATCTAGAATGTCCTGCCTCTGGTGGACAGGCCCATAGCCAGCCTGTTGTTGAGCAACTCACCCTTGCCCCTCCCTTGATGGATCTCTGTTCTGTGGTTTCTCTTCTCCTGCTTCTTGAGCTGCCACCCTCTACCTCCAAGTTTCTCCATAGCACCTTTTTAGACGAGACTCTAAATCTCTGCCATTAAAACTCTCTAAGTCATCATTACCAATTTGGGTTTTGATTTCCATTCTTATGTATTTACAAATTCTATCACTGAAATAGCAAAAACACATGAACACACTCACATGGAAAAGCATACTTATACACATATGAACACACATACACAGATATGAACACATATACACATTCATTCATGAACAATATACACATTTAAACACTTGTACACACATGAATACACATATATACACATGCCTACACATATGAACACACTCACATAAACACATGCATATGAGCATACACATATTCATCCACATGCCCACATATGCACACACTTAAACACATGCATATACACATATGAAACACATACATACTTGCACCCAGGGAAGATTTAAATGAGAAGTACTACGCAGATATCCCAAAGGATGAGATTCCACCTGTTTTTCAAATGCTTCTTAAGAGAGAAAGTGAAATTCAGGGGATTTTTGTAGAACTTCAAATTTTTAAAAAGCTGGTTTTGCCATTTATGTGTGATTGTGTGTATGTGAATGTGTATGCATGTGTTTGGGTGTATTGTGTGCATGTATATATGTGTGTATTTATTCTTGTATTTGGTCTTGTATATGTATACATATGAGTATTGGCTATGTATGTGTTTATATATATATGTGTATGTACATGGGTGTATGTATGTGTATGTTTTATGGATTATTTGTATACATGTATGTATGGGTGTTGGCTGTGTGTACATATGTGTATTGTGTGTATGTGACTGCATATATGTGTGTGTTTATTGTATACGTGTCTATGTTTATATATATATTAGTATACATGTGTATGTAAGTATGCAAGTGTATGTTTATATGTACGTATGTACATATGTATGTGTAATTGTGTATACATATGTGTGTCTTATGTGTACCTGTGTGCATGTTTACAATCATGTTTTTGTGTAATGCAGGAGCACAGGCACAGTGGCATGTCAGCTCATGATTTTACTGTCTAGTGCCTCATTCACCAGAATCTCTCGCTTTTGAGCTTCTGGAGACTCTGCTTTCCCTGCTCTATCTCTCTGTAGGATCCCTGGGATTACACACGTGACCATGTCAAGCTTTACATGGATTTTGGAGATATAAACTTGCACAGCTGCTTTTCCTACTAAGCCATCATTCCTGCCCAATCTCTGGTTCTCTTCCTTATCTCAGCACTATGGAAGGTGGAGACTCCATTTGCAGCAAACCCACGTCAGTGGCTGCAGCTCTCGGGCTTTCTAGTCCCACCTGCCATTTTGACAAATGGACCTGTGGGTGTTGTAGAGTTGCCATATTCTGAGACCAGCTGTCTATAGCGGTTCACGGCAGTGTTGTCTGCACTTTCCTGAACAGTGTCTGCTCTCTGTGGTTTTTAATCAGAACCCGAAATAGAATGCTTTGGTTTCAAGTGATGCCAAGAGTCTTTATGTGTGGTGTCTGTGACCCCTCTCTTGCTTCCGGCTCTGCGGAGCTCACACAGGAAGATCCACCCTTTGACATGAGTGTAGCTCATGCAGTCTGACTTCACAGTTCAGTCTCACTGGGGGATCTCATCTCTACAGCCAAGAGCTTCCACATCCCTCTGAGCAGGGATATGATTTCAAAGAAGCCACTTCTTCAAAAGGGAACATGGGACTCATTCTTCTAACTACAGCCTGATGGGGAAGTGGAAGGTGAGGCTCACTTCCACCGAAACTGCTTCTGTGTGCTCAGATGCTCCAGAGTGATTCTGAGCCAGCACGCCTGATCATCTCACTGGACCAAATGGTGAAGCTGAGACAGCACTCCTGAGCATCAACCTGAACCAAATGATGACACCATATCTTCATAAGGAGGAATCAGAAAGCACACTTACTTCTTATCAATGCATCCTCAGCTGAATGTCTCCATGGTGGCCTCTCTGATCCCTCCTTCTGGTGGAACCCTGATTGAAAGAGAACTGGACAGATGTCCTGCATGATGTCACTCTATAGACAACTTGCAGGCTTCTGAAGCTGACCCTCTGCCAGATTCCTTATGTGTGTATTGGGAATGAGAATTCCTAACTACCTAGCAGCCCATCTTCCTAGAAGATAGGAGGCTAAAAACTTCAACCTAGTAATCCCTCTGAAGATTACCCCAGAGTCTCGGTTTACAGCATCCAGAGGAGATAATGGCTTGTGTAGGTTTGTTCTCTAGTTGCTCTGATTTTGGAGCTGAGCAGCGTGTAGGTTTGTTCTATAGTTGCAGCACACAAACTTGTCTCCAAGCATTGTGAGATTTCCTGCAGCTTGACGGTAAAATTGTCTTATGCTCTGCATGCTGAAGACTTACATCTATATTTAATGGAATTCTATTTGATCTCAGAGCTAAAGGAATCACCTCCAAATAGCACAAATTGATAAAATCCTTGGGGACATCAAGAGATTTTTGAAATTAAATTTATTTTACTCTGGCCCTGTGAAAACCTTATCTCTGGTCTCCAGTTCATTAACCTGCAGGAGTAGCTGAGTGTGGACTCAATAAATATGTCATGTCCAGGTCTGAACAGGAGCCACCTTTAGTTTAGGACTATGGGAATCAAAACTATATCACCCAAGTCATTATGAAGTAGACAGTAAGTTTTCCAGGGAAGGAGAAAAGTAGTCTTGGAAATTCTGGCAATGTGTATAACATTATCCATGCAAATTGCAGCCTATTTCAGGGCTCACTGGGAACGGCAGGGGCCTGCGCGTGAGCTGCTCTGTGCCTGTTCTGTCTATTGATGGCTTAGGTGGGTAGAAGTCAAGCTTCGCTGTCTCCGTGGCCACGGCATTTGATTTCCTTCAGGATTAATGCTTTGATTTTGTTGTTTTGACATACCGTTGACTAGAATATTCCATGGGTGTTATTTAGGAAGTGACGGTATTGACCAACAAAAGCTAAGAATAGCATTGTCCTTCATAAATGGGGCAGGAAATTCTGAAGACCTCCAGCAATAAATGTCACAGGGAGATAAAAGAAGCCACTCATTACACAAGAAGAGAAAGGTGAAAGGATATGTTTGTGCTGAAAGGCAGAGAGCATCAGACTTGGGACTTCTAAGTAAAAGTGAGATGCAGGCTCCAGACAGTGGATAGCTGGGTTCACAGGGGAACAATGGGTATCTGTTTGGTGTCCACACAATATGGGCCATTCTCTTCCCCGAAACAAAGGCGTTTCAGCCTCATTCATGAAGCATTCACAGAAAGAAAATTCTAAATGTTGTTTTTGGGAGATGAAAGAGTGTCCCCTCAGGCTTCTCAGATCATCAATGCTGAGTTCGGGGAATGAGAAAAAAGACAACAGTGGGCCATTGTCACCAAGCACTTGATGGCAGAGCAGTGCCCAGAGCAAGGTGTGCGGCCAATGGAGGGGAGGGGGGATCTCACCTCTTCCTCCTTTTCCTTTTCTTCTAGACAATGAGGGTGTGGTGTGCCACCAGTGCTTTTCACTTCTGATCTGTTCAAGACCGTGTTTTGCTCAAATGGTTAGAGCGTCCAAACCCTTCCAAGAATGTTGTAATGTTCGATGGGAAATCCAGCCCATTTCAAGTTCCCTATGGATCATAGATGTGTGGTCTAGGAGAGAGGGTACAAAGACCAACAAGAACAGTTAGGGTTGGTTCAATGGGTTTACCACGGAAATACTTCTCTACATTCAGCAGCTCCTTTGTTTTCTCATACACAGATTGAAATGAAATAACCATATCATGGTTACCTCCTGAAGCCTGCAAGAAATTTAATTCTTATGTCTGTCAGGATGAGGACTAAGATCTGTATCCCTGCTCTATTCAGTGTTTAATGCTTTAAAAAGTGTCTGTAGGGTTTTTTTATTTGGAGGAGGGGTTCAAGACAGGGTTTCTCTGTGGCTTTGGAGCCTGCACTGGAACTAGCTCTTGTAGACCAGGCTGGTCTCGAACTCACAAAGATCTGCCTGCCTCTGCCTCCCGAGTGCTGGGATTAAAGGCGTGTGCACCACCACCCGGCTTGTCCATATGCTACACCCAGAACCATGGGCACCTGAGGCGGGACCGCCATCCTTGCTTGCTCACTGAGCATTGCTTGCTCGTTGCTGGTTTTTCTTCAAACCCTAGGAATCAAGCCTTCTGGCAGCTTGTGTACTTCTGAGTGCCCCCCACCTCTCGTCTAAAAACATATGCTGAACTTTTGTGGAGAAACATCTAGCCTAACATTTTATGTGCCTGTGGTTTTACAAACTAAAACACAGCAAGCATATTTAGAAGCCTTCTTGGAACATTTATGAAAATGTCTTATTCTAAGCTCTGTGTATGTTGCACACAGTGGAAAAGGCTGGCTGTCCACTCAGTGCCTGTGTACCAACAGCTCATGAGTCTTTATTTTTTTTTATTTTATCTATTTTTTTGTTTTTTTTTCTTTTGTTAAAGACTTGAGGTCATCTATTTCGGGATAAAGCAGTCACAGGAACAATTCAAAGAGAGTATATCAAACCTTCCTCCATTCTCTCTGGTCCTTGCTCCGCTGTTACTTTTCTTAGACACTTGTTTCACAGAGGTAATTTAATTTTTTTGATAAAAGATTTTAAAGGATGTAGTTCAGCAAAAATGAAATTTCTAGAAATATGAGTTTGGCATGGAATACAGGAAACTCTTGCCATCTCTTTCTGTGTCCTCAGGAGTGAGATTCTTAGATTGCCTTGCCTGACCCTCTTAAGAACTGAAAAGTGAACTTGTCCATGAGAAGGATGCACCCAACCCAATGCAATGCTCAACCTTCTCTTACTTCTTTTACGTGGTCAACAGATGAAACATCAGGTCAACACAGTCATGGAGGTGATGGCTGTGGGGTAGTAAGAATAGCTTTGCAAGGGAGTATAGGATATTCCGCATGAACCACTCTGATGGTTAAATGAAGAGAAACCTATGGACCTTCTGTGGCTCAGACACAGACCTCTCGCCTGGATGTTTAAGGGGGGATCCTAATGAAAAGATCCAATCCTAAAGGGTCTGAACCCTGGCACGTCACTTCAGAAGTGAGCAGGACTTCCTTCACAGTCTATCTTCTTTGAATTCTCACACATTTTTTTCTATGTAAAATCGGTAACTTTAAAACTCATTAAGTTCCTTAATACGATGCTAGGATGATTAGTTTGTAAATGTTCAAGAGCTCAATACAACACAACAGATTTAAAGTTCTGTACATCCTATTTAGTCTTCTGCTTTCTGTCAAATGGCTAAACTCCAAGTCAGGCTAATCAGAGTCATATCAAATCAAGTCCAATGAGAATGGAACAAAGTGTCATTAGTCACCATTTGCTCCAAACAGAGGAACTGAAATGGGATCACCAGCTCATCATGTCTCTAGAATCTTCTCAGTCAGGACATGTGCCATTTCTCCGACCTAGGCCTGAGGTAGCCACGGCTGGGGTTCCACATCGCAGGGAGGAGGATGTGCAGAACCCCAAGGCAGCATGAAGAGGACAGGCACTGTGGAATGGAGCCAGCTGTTTCCACTCTCGGTGAAGCTGGATGAAACAATTGTTCATCGAGTTTACGCAATAGGAAGCGTGGGAGCTGAAAAGCATAATATTTACTTGGATTAGATACCGCACATTTTCAATTTGCCCTCAAAAAAATTACATTGGAACGGGAAGAGTTGGAATGAGTCCTTTAATAGATCCAACGGATAACAATTTTTTTCAGCCAAAGAGTACAAAAAGGACATTCTTCTGCTTTATTTATCTTTAATTGAAGACGCTGTGTAAGCATTTGCCAAACTATTCAAGTGAGAGCCGTAATTAGGCACTGCAAGTGGGGAGAGAGAAGCAGTAAGTGCCAACAATCACGCATCTATTTATGGATATTACCCCACATAATGAAAGCAAAACAGTTGTAGCTGTGTATTAAATTTAGAGTTCCATTCCCAACACTGCTCCCCATGTGTGAAACAGTTGGCAGGAAGTATCAACAGGAGGCCAAGTCCATGATGGTTGGACGGTTAAGAAACTAATGCAAATAATTAAGGATTAAATAAATAAAGCGACTGGATAGGAACAAAAAAAATAGCACAGGCTACAAGGCTTTAGAGTACAAAGTGACATGGCTCTGTCCTGAATTATCTCTTTTATTGCTTTCAAAAATATTAACCGCATAATTGTCAGATAGCTGCTTTGCAGAACAAGCCAGATTTCCCACTTAATATGTACCCTATAAAAATAGATGGATTGGGAAATAATATGTCAAGCAGAGCCCTAAGATTAATGTGTTAAAAATAAATATCACTTTGCTAAGTTAAATCCAGTTGTTCAGACACACGTCTCTTCACGTAGCTGTGGGACGGATGTACACATCTTTGGAGTCCTGAGGGAAATTCAGTGTGTCCTATCTGATTCCTTGGTTAAATATTGGTTATTGAATTAATGTCACTGTATACTATGGATCATCAGTTCATTCATTCATAAGAAGATTAGTACAAGGCAAAATTTTTTACCATCTCAAGAAAGTAATAACATTGTATAGGAATAATCTACATCGACTTCCCTGCTTCCTTCTGCAGGGTAAGACCGACCTTCCATAAGTTAAGAATGCATGGCCTTTTAGAGGTTTGGGGATGTGTGTAAGGGTTTACAAAAGTCGCTGCACCAAATTCGGTGGCACCAAATCCCTCGTGGTTACACTTTGTCAAATCATCAAGACTGTCCAAGGTGTCTATCATAAGTACTTATTTAACCTGATATGAAAAGTTAGTAGAGGGAGAAAAAGAACTTCACAAAAATGGAATGACATGTCTGAGGTATGAAAATCGGGCTTTTCCCACATGGACTAGAGAAGCAAACTCAGGGTAGCCTGGGCTAGAGAGGCAAACTCAGTGTAGCCTGGGCTAGTGAGACAAACTCAGGGTAGCCTAAGCTAGAGAGACAAACTCAGGGTAGCCTAAGCTAGAGAGACAAACTCAGGGTAGCCTAGGCTAGAGAGGCAAACTCAGGGTAGCCTAGGCTAGAGAGGCAAACTCAGGGTAGCCTAGGCTAGAGAGACAAACTCAGGGTAGCCTAGGCTAGAGAGGCAAACTCAGGGTAGCCTAGGCTAGAGAGACAAACTCAGGGTAGCCTAGGCTAGAGAGACAAACTCAGGGTAGCCTAGGCTAGAGAGACAAACTCAGGGTAGCCTAGGCTAGAGAGACAAACTCCTCAGGGTAGCCTAAGCTAGAGAGGCAAACTCAGGGTAGAGAGGCAAACTAAGTGTGGCCTACACTTAAGAGCACTACTTGAGTTCACACATGGGCCCAACTCTTGAGCAATTCCTTCAAAAACTAAAATCATCCTAATAAGTGGCCTTTCCTGCTGATCAACCACAAACATTTGAATATCTTTCTGTTGCTACCCTCACCAAAATGTCTCATGGGAGCCTTCAGGATCTCCTCTCTGGATGTTGGTTCCCCTCTTCCCAAATTCATGACTGGTTGCTACAGAGGGGTCTTCCATGCTGTGTCTGAGTGTAGACTCTTTTAGACCGACACAGGAAGAGTCTCCCACCACGTCGGGCCCAGTGATTCTGAGGCACTAGCTTACTTAGCTCCACCAGGTTTCTCCTCCTGGAGGGAGAGCCCACGCGAGATAGAGTTCTTTCTCCCACCCTTTCATCTCTGCCATGAGACTATGGGCCTCTTCATGTGTGTCCCTTATCCCAGTTCGTTGTCATTATTCTATGGAACACTAGGAATCAGGTCCTCGGCCTGTACTTATAGGGTGTGAACTTTACCACCGAGCTCAGTGTCACACCATGGCTACTGGCTTGATGTTGATAGTTCTTCATGGACTGCTTTCCTTCAGACCCCCCACCCAGCCCTCCTACATGAGAGCCCTAGTGTCCCGTGTGATCCTTAGACTCTCTGGACACACCTCAGTGCTTGGAACGGTTATCCAGCGAAGGCATGGTGTGCTTTAGCCATGCATGAGTGGCTTGCTGTGGTTGAAGGGGAACAGAGAGGACAGCGGGTGGAAGCAGGGGAGAAATGAGGCTGCCAGTATGTGTGGACTGGAGTTGAATCTCGCAGTAGAGGATGACATGGTCCAGCTCCAAAGACTAGGTTAGTGTTAGTTTGCCGAGGGGGTAGAAATCCGCAGAGGAGAACATAAGTATGTCGTAACCATAATGATAATGGGTAAGAAAAGAAGTTTCTGAGACTGCCCCTGTCTGAGCAGGACACCTCTCCGGGGTCAGGTCCTGTAGCTTATAGACAGCCTTACTGTGCTGTTGTTGGAAGCCAATTGCATGGGATATAGCCTGCTCACTCAGGGAGGGGACTATCCCAAGACACGCTCTTTTAAGAGAATTACTAACTACCCAGTCAGTGGGCCCCAGAGACTGCGTTCGCGGATTCCTGTAGCTTTTCCATCTTTTAAACAAATGAATGGCACCCATTTGTAGCTCAGGACTGTGTCCACACATGCTGCGCTGGGATGCAGGCTTTCAACTGTCTGTTTGCTATTTGCTTCGCTGTGTTTTTCCTGTCAGTTTCTTTGACAAGATTCAGCTTGGGAAAGAGGAAGTGACTAACCCACTGCTCCTGAGAAAACATGAAAGGGGCCTGGATTCCAGCACTCTTCAATGCGCGCTGTTCATCTTTCAAAGATTCTTGGCAGCGAACGTTTGCACAAAGGCTGATAACTAAATAGAGGGGATTACAATGCTCTTATTATTACACACGCTTTAGAAAGAAAGAAAGAAATGTACCGAACAGTGTGTCAGTGGTTGAAATCCACTTGCAAAATAGGAAGGCAAATAAATTATTTTCATAAAAAACTTTTGGTCAGACCTTGACAGTGGGTAGCGTGTGAAAGCAATATGATAAATTAGAAGGCTTGGCCTGTTCAGTTGTCCTGTATATTTTAGCATAGCAGAATAGTTCTCTGAACGCCAATTAAGTGAATTGTGCCAGCAAGAGAGCTGTTGTTTTTTGAAGACATTGTTGGAGCTGGCCAGTGGCCTCTGTGGTAGACTCCGAATGAGAAGCTTCCTGAAGATGCAGGTGAGAGAGTACTTAAGGATTTCACATGCACAGGAAGGTCCAGCACCCTTTGGGTTTAGTCTGGAATCTCTTCCTGGCTTACATTTCCAAGGTTTTGTTTTTGTTTGCTCTTGAAGAAAGAAATGACCAAGCAGGGTGGTTCATGCTTGTAATCTGAGTACTAGGAGGTAGCCGCTGGAGAAGGAGAAATTAAAAAAAAATCATTCTCCTTTACACAGTCCTGAGCTGCTTGGAATACAGGAGACCCTTGGTCAAGAAAAAAGAAAAGGAAGAGATGGAAAGAAGGTTACTGTGTAACATGTACAGATCCAATAATCCAATAATCCCCACTTTAAAGTCTATCTTTAAAAGTGAAGTCCTGGGCTTAGGCATGGAGACTCTCACCTATAATCAAGGAATCTGGGACGCTGAGGCTGGAGAACCATCAGAAATTGGAGGCCTTGCTATGCTACCTAACAAGGACCAAGCAAGCCTAGATGGGCTGTGAGGCCAGTGGATGGAGTGAAGCAGGGCAGAATTCTCCAACCATGAGCACTCAGTGTTTACCCCCCATGTGCAATAGCCTAGTAGCTCTCCCTTGCACTGCAGCTACCCTGTGTAGAACAGGCTAGGACAGGATCTAGGCCCACATACAGATGACAGTGGCAGGTTTTTCTCTGGGTCCAACTTCAATCTCAGGGTATCAGGAAGTATTAGTTTCTACCATGAAGATGGGACAGGGTAACTCGAACACTCCTGGGACAGTTTCAGATTGTTATGGCACTGTGGACATTCTTAGATAAACTGGAATGCTCCTATGGAGAAAAATTGTGCTGTAAAATCTTCTGGGCTGTCTTTCATAGCTCTAGAACCATTGCTAAATTCAGACACAATCACAGCAGAGCAAAGTCTCCACTATAAGCTCAAGAACCTGGTCCAGGGAGCAAAGCAGTTGAGAATTGGGAGGAATTCACTACAAACACTGAGCTTTAGGAGATGCAAGTATCCATGCCCTTGTACGACCAGTCCCTATTCAACACATGTTAGAAGATGAAAAGCAAAATGCTAAACAGATGGACTGGTTTGGTTTGATTTAAAGACAAGTAAAGAAGAAAAGGAGGCAAAACTAAACCAGAAGGGATGGCTAAAAGAAAGTGAGTGATGTTAGACATAGATTGTTGTACCAAAAGGGCTGCAGGACAGACCTGAAGCTGAAGAAAGCATTCAGGGTAAATGTTCCTCACCCTATGACTGATTGATATCTATCTATTATCATCTATCCATCTGTCTGTAGGTCTTTCTATCCATCTATCACCTATCCATCTATCCATCGTTTATCTATCTATTTATCTATCTATCCATCTATTTATCAGTTCTCTCTGTCTCTCTGTCTCTCTGTCTCTCTGTCTCTCTCTCTCTCTCTCTCTCTGTGTGTGTGTGTGTACTTCTCTCCTGGTAGACAATAGATTCCCTGTAAGTTGTAGAATATGGTGGAAGAATCAGAAGCTGTCTGTGAGGAAAGGAGGATGCCCAGCCCACACTCAACTTAACTACTACTGGTGACTTATTGGGCCCTCCTTCTGCAAGACATGTAGCAGGAAGGTCCCTAGTATCAGAATACATTGGTAAGAGATGGGAGGTGTGGGATCAATTTCAGTATTGGAATACTAAAAAGTATTCCAATAACTGTGGTAAACATACCCAGCAGGAGTTCAGCCCCAGGCTCTCAGGGCATTGAGAACAAATATAGATGCAAAAGGTTTAATTAAACCTGTATCCATCTTCTTGGCCAAAATCTAACTCCAAATGGATAAAAGACCTAAATATGAAACCTGAAGCACTGAAACTCCTAGAAGAACACATAGGCAGTATCCTACAGGATATGCAGTAGGAAGGGACTTTCTGAATAGAAATTCTGTTTACCCAGGAACTGAGGCCAATAACTGACAAGAGTGTTGCAAGGAACTGCTTGTTCGCTCCGGCCACCCAGAACCAAAATAATCACACAGAAACTGTATTAATTAAATCACTGTTTGACCCATTAGCTCTAGCTTCTTATTGACTAACTCTTACATCTTAATTTAACCCATTTCTATTAATCTGTATATCACTATGAGGTTGTGGCCTACCAGCAAAGTTTCAGCATGTCTGTCTCTGGCAGTGGATCCTTGGCATCTCTCTGACTCTGCTTTCTTCCTCATCATCCCTGCCTACCTAAGTTCTGCCCTATCAACAGGCCAAGGCAGTTTCTTTATTTATTAATGGTAAACACAGCATACAGAGGGGACTCTCACATCACAAGAGAGAATTCATAAACTAAAAAGTTTCTGCACAGCTAACACCCAGTCAGGTGAAGAAGTCACAGCCAGCACCCACTCAGGAGAACAGGATGTCACAGCTAACACCCAGTCAAATGAAGACAAAATCACAGAGTGAGAGTCTTTGTCAGCCATAGGATTAATATCAAGAGTATATAAAGAACTCAAAAACAAAGAGTCAAACAAACAAATTAAATAACGCATTCAAAATGGGTCTGATACCTTCTCTAAAGAAGAAAAAATGGCTAAAAGTATCTCAAAAATATTCATCATCCCTAGAAGAAAAATCAAAACAACTTCGACATTTCATCCTATCTCATCCAAACGGCAAAGATCCATAAAACAACTGACAGAAAAGATTGGAAAGGGTATAAGGAAAAGGCAACCCTTATTCGCTTTTGGTGGGATTTCAATCTGATCGAGCCATGACAGTCAGTGTGGAGAAGCAAAGATAAATAGAGATAGATAGATAGATAGATAGATAGATAGATAGATAGATAGATAGATAGATAGATAATAAAAATAATTCTTTCACATTGCCTAGTTTTCCCACTTCTCAGTGTGTGCCCAAAAAACTTGGCATTCTATGCCCCAGATACTTAGCCATCCATGCTCCTTGCTACACTCTTCACAGTAGCTGGGAAATGGAAACAAGCTAAACGTCCTTCAATTAAGGGATAGATTTTTTTTTAAATGCTGTGCCTATACACAATAGAATACTATTCACCAGTAAACAAGTAAATATAACTAGAAAAGACCATGCCAAATGGGAACACCCAAACACAGAAAGATAAATATACATGTGTTCTTTCTCTTATGTAGCTCCTACCTCTAAATCTTCAAATAAAAATATATAATATGTAGTAATAGAAAAAACTAGGAACAATGATTTCCAGCAAGAAATCATTGCTGGAGTAGGAGATGAGAGAGCAATGGAGACTTGAATAGCTGGATACAAGTGATCTAGTGGAGTAAATGTAAAAACAGGGAGAAGGTGAAGGGAGATACATACTGAAGGAGAGAGGAAGGTAAAAATTATAGTAAGGATGTCTGATATGCACATAAGGAATTATACTATTCACTGTTTACCTAAAACACCCAATAAAAAACACAAGTCTACTTATACATATATACCTTAAATGAAATTTTCTCATCTTAGCTGACAATGATCCTTCCAAGAGCCAAAGACATCCGAAAAAATCTTAATATCAGACCTGAGAAGTCATCTTTTGGATTGTTGGTCAGAGTTGTCCAAGAGACTGCCAAAACATTAGAAGTTATTGCTATTGCCAATGGTTTCCTTGCAGAGATGGAAGGTAGGTTTCCAATGATAAAACCACCATACACTTCAGATGCAGGGCTGTGAATTCCCTGAGCCTGAATGTTCCCTCCCTGAGGACTTGTTTTCCTTGTACAAAAAAGCACCACACAGACTTCCAAAGGAAGGAAGCAACCAAGAGTCCTAAGCAGGTAAAACACCTTTCTCCCTTCTATCCCCTCCCTTTCACCTACCCCCTCCCCCATTCCCTACCTCCACCCCCATCCCCACTCCCGTG
>JAQHUG010000093.1:4066043-4082839 GCA_028555095.1 Dicrostonyx torquatus
AGCACAATCCCTAACTATCTTCTAAATATATTAAACTCACAGATAAGTTTAGCGCTCACCCGTCATCAAGGAGACTTCTGTTTCTAACAGAGAGAGTGTGTTGCAGAAAACCACAACCAATCAAAATGCAGAGCTTTGGAACGCAGTACAAGTGGATACATCCACAATACAACCTCCACACTGGAGCCTCAGGGATCATTGCAGAAGAGGGCACAGAAAGATTGTAAGTGCAGAGGATCAGGAAGTTTCCTGTGGGAATATGCCTCCTAGTAACTCAGAAGACACATGCACAAGGTCTCAGCAACATGACAGCCTAAACATGATCTGAACAAGGACAACAACACTAGACATTCTAAACTGAAAGTGGTGAGAGCCTACAGGCCACCTCAACCAATGCCTAAAGCAGGATAAATAGTTTTCCCCTGGGAAGAACACAGAAATTGGTTATCCAGTACCAAATGGTCAAGGATATGGAGAAAATCTGATTTGTACACAGAAGCTCAGACAACTTCAATGAGGCAAACTCTGGCTTAAAACAAACCATGATAGGGTAAGACAGCACAGAGATTAGAATACCTGCTGCCCTTCCAGAGGACCTGAGTTTAGTTCCCACACCATGCCCCATGGCTCATAACCATCCTAGCTCCATGGCATCTGACATCTTTGGACACCATTATATATACTAGGCATGCACATCCATGCACACATGCATACAAATAAAAACAAAATAAAGTTAAAGAGTGTCATTATGAATCTTTACTCACAATTATTTTTCCTAGATAACTGAAGTAGATTAAATTATTTACTTTGCTAGCCTCTTTCTTCCTGTTGTTTGTTATGAACATGGGAGTTAGTAAAAAATCCAATATAAAAGAGTCGAGTCAATGTCTGTTTCTCCTATGGCCATCATTGTCCCCAGTGTCTCGTTCCTCTTCCCTTTAAGAAAAACAGTGAAACTAAGGACATATTTGTCAAGATCTTTCAAGACAGTGTAGGAAGGAGGCCATTAGTTTGTTCCCGGTTGTTTAGCCCCGAAATAATCACACAGAAACTTTATTATTTAAAACACTGTTTGGCCCATTAGCTCTAACTTCTTATTGGCTAACTCTTACATCTTAATTTAACCCATTTCCATGTATCTGTGTATTGCCACATGGCAGTGGCTTACCAGTTCCCAGGGTCTATCTCCTGTGGCTCCATGACTTCTCTCTGATTCCACCCTTCTTTCTCCCAGCATTCATTCCAGTCCCCCCTCCCTAGCTCTGCTCTGCTATAGGCTCAAAGCAGTTCTTTATTCATTAATGGTAATCACATCATACAGAGGGAAATTCCACATCAAGACATGGTTGGTCTGAAAAAAAGAGTGTTTCTGTTTGAGGGGTGACTGAGGAATGGGGAGAACCTGAGCAAAGAGCTCACTGTATAAACATGAAGATCAGCGTTTGAGTCCCCAAACTCATGGAAAAGCCTGGAGACTGGGAGTCCCCAATAAAGCTGGCAAGCTCAAAGAGCTAGTTGGTGAGGAATGGGTTCAAATGAGGCAGCCTGGTTCTGTTAGGATTCAGGTATGCTGGCCTGACCAGCCCAGGGTCCTAGTCTGTATGCAGTGCAAAAAAAGTCCTTTAAGAGACAAGCCCCACCCACTCCTGATCTCTCTCCTTTCTGCTGTTCTTCTGAAGGGGCATGCAGTACTTTTCCTGCTTATTTCTCTCTCTCTCTCTCTCTCTCTCTCTCTCTCTCTCTCTCTCTCTCTCTCTCTTTCTCTCTGTCCTTTTCTCTTCTCTTCCTTCCCTTCCCCCCTCCTTTCTCTTCACCGATAAAACTGCTCACTTAAGCTCTGTTTGCATGGTGTATTCTGTCACACACCATGGTTTGGACTCACTTACCATGGGAGCTGCAAGGGTCTTTCTCCTGCCATATTTACAACAGGCTCAAAGGTCAGAAGGAACCCAGATTTCCACCTTAGCCTTATCTCCTGTGTGCCCATGGTATGTGCCGAACCATGCACACAAGCATGCATGTACAAAGGCACACATATCACATGCATATTCACGCACAATAGTGTAAAAACAATTGATTCAAGAAATCCAGTTACGGAACACATAGAATACCAGAGCTAGAAGACTGTGCCTTATGGACTGCTGCCAGCGAAAATGAATTCTGAACTACCAAAGCCCAACCCAGCCCCATTCAAAGCCATCCCGTGTGCTTCTGCTGGAAGGAGTGTTCCTCAGGAAACCAAGGAAACAAGAGCTCTCTCTAAGTGTCCACTGTGGGAAGAAAAAAGTGTGCTCTATAGTCATGGAGTCCTTGGTGCAGGTGCCACTGAGGAATTAATAGCCACTGGGGACAGCCAGCTCTCACTCTGTTCCTCAAACCCCAGGCAATGCTCCTGTTATCGCTGCTTTGTCCAGTTATCAGTGGTGCAGGATTCACCTTAGGAGGAGTTTGCTGTTCAGCTGTGTTTCTCCAACACACACTGGCTTAGGTTTACATTCATTCTGTACACTCGGACATCTAACTCAAGGACATAGAAACAGGTGCCTCCCAGGTGCTTTTTCTATAGAGGCTTAAAGATGCAGCTTCCAGTGTTTCAGGTTACACGTTCATCCTAAGATGTGAGCTCACATCAGCTGTAGTATTGTTTGTTTTAAAAAAAAAACTTTTTTATTTTACATACTAATCCCAGTTTCCCTCTCTCCCTTTCTCCTGCTCCCTCACCTTCTCCCCACCCCACCCCCATCCACTCCTCAGAGAGAGTAAGGTCTCCCATGGGGATTCAACAAAATCTGTCACACCACATTGAGGCAGGACCAAGGCCCCGCCCCTGTATCTAGCCTGAACCAGGTATCCCTCCATAGGGAATGAGCTCCCAAACACCAGTTATGCACTGTAAATCCTGGTCCCACTGCCAGTGTCCCACAAACTGGCCAAGCACACCACTGTCACCTGCATTCAGAGGGCCTAGTTTGGTCCTATTCAGGTTCCCCACTGTCAATCTGGAGTCAGTGAGCTCCCACTAGCTCAGGTCAGCTGATTCTGTGGGTCTCCCCATCATGGTCTTGACCTCTTTGCTCATATTATTGTTCCTCCCTCTCTTCGACTGGACTCTAGAAGCTCGGCCCAGTGTTGTAGTATTCTTATTCAGAAAATGTCTAACAATTATGTTCCAGTAGAGAGATGTGGGGCATTCACCACTGTGATGGAAATGTTTGGGTTTTCTACTTGCATGAAGAACATAGAGGAGACGTTCATTCTTGAGGAGGAGAAACCAGGGCTGGAATTGAGGAATGAGGACAAGGACTGATGGCATGCCACACAGGGACATTCCCAGGTCAGCCATCCTACACTGAGAAGTCAGGTGTTTGATGTTGTATGTCTCTAAGAAATGATACAGTGGCTTAAAATATTACTTACAGAGATTATCTCAGAAACAGAAAGAAATTCTTAAATGTGGTCATGACATTGCTACTACTCATACAAGTTAATGAGAAAAGCCAACTTTGCAAAATATAACAAATTTCAAAATGCTTCATTTGAATAATCTATGATTGATCGGTTTTATAGATTTATGTGATTTTAATGAAGTTATAAGCTCATAATTGCATGAACTCTTCTATCACTAGAATAACCTCTTTAATAGAAAATGACTGTAGCCCAGGTCCTCATGAAAATAGAATGAACCCCAAAGCATAGCAGACATAGTTGACACATCCAGTTTGGGACCATCGCAGTCCAGATATTCAGACAGCTGTGTGTGGCCCTCACAAGCCCTTCATGAAGGTCACCACCCTACCAATCACTGATAAGTCATCTGTCATTGACTCAAAGCACACAAATCTTGGGCTGCAGGTTTGAATCTGACCTCTGGACATAGAAGCCTGGTGCTAAGCGTCATGTATACCTTCATGTGAGGTTAACTGTGGGCAGTGGGGCTTAAACATGTGCAGGTGTGGGTGCTGGTCGCCGTAGGTCAACACATTGCTATTGACACATTATTTTTACTTTCTGCTTCTTTCTTCTGAAATTAAAATTCCCGACTTTTGTAAGGAGTATGTAGCTACCCAAATGGTGACCTCCAACCTTATAGAAAATTTCCAGATTTAGGTTAGAGAGTAACAATTGTGTGTTTAATCCTCATTTGAATATAAAAACACTTTGGAATAAAAAAAACTAACCTCAATTTATTTCACATACACACACACACACACACATGCTCATGTGCACACTCTGTCTCTCTCACACATTCATACACTCACACAAACACACACACACTCATACAACACACTCACACAAAGAGTCATACAAACTTTTCTTCTTTTTCTCTTACATACACAAACACACACGCATACACACAGAGATAGTTACATTCATGTTGTCTCTATTTGACTTTTCTTTTAAAACAATCCCCCCAAGTGTCCACGTGACTGCACCTGGTTTGCAATGAAGCACTCATGGTTTAGCTTGGTAAAACTTTGACTTCCAAGAAGGTGTGATGACAGTCTAAGGAAGATAACACTCAGTTACGTTCAAATATTGGGTCTTTTATTACATTCAAATAATGGATTCTTAAAGCATGAAGTTTTAGTTCATGGACAGAGCAGTTTTCCAATATGGAGATTATTTTGGCTGTTATTATGACAATGACTTCTAGTGCTTTAGATTAAGAGATGAAATTAATATGCGAATAGATAGGGTATTAAATTGGAAAAGAACATGGGTTCTTAATACACTTAAACTTTTTTCATTAGAAGTGAGAAACCAAGTTGAGTGTCGTTTTTAATGGATGGCCTGCTACCCATGTGTCTGAACAACTGGGTGGATACTGTCTTTTGAGTCCCCTAATTGTACTGGGAGAGTAGCATGTGTTTGACCTGATGGCTGCTATGATTTATGGAGCTCCTCTCCAGCTAAGCGCATGTATGGCTAGCCTGGTTGTGCCCCACATTCCATTCCAGCAGGAGTTCCTAGCACTAGTGTAGAATGAAGGGGGGGTGCAAAAGCCAGGCAGTGAGAACTCTCAACCTGCTTGCTTCTACACTATTTTACTCTTCCCAGAGTACTTAGAATACATAGTGACAGAGGCAGTCAGCTGCATCTGTAACCACAGAGGAACCTAGAGCCCACATCAGCCCCACTTCACCTCCATCCACACCCCCATTTGCAAACTAAAGTCCAGTTGGCATCAGACAGAATCCGGGTACCACTGAGCGCTCAGGGAGCTTCAGGAAGGTCAGGTGCAGGTCACATGGTAGCGCACGTGAGATGCACTGAAAGAAAAGTCAGCCATGTTGGAATGAGAGCAGTCAGGAGAAAATTGGGACAATGTGACAAGAAATAAAATCTTAGCTGCTTTTTTTCCTGGAGGTTTGAAAAGACAGAACTCATTGAAAGTGGCTTCGAATGTATTTGTCTATACTTTCACACAAAAATGTTTCAAAACTCAAGTTCTCTCTGTTGTGGACTGAGTGAGCATTAAGAATGTTGTGTCAGGTTTTCCACTATAAAAGTAATTTACTACCTTTGTCATAAAAAGTGTGACCATGGCCATTAACTGTCTTCAGCCCGAAACCTAGGTGTTATGGATAACTTTTCCTTAAACAGACTGAAAAGAATAACTATTAAGAAAGTTGTTCTTTAGTCACACATAATTGCTGAGAGTGCACTATTATTGCAAAGTGAGCCACATCCATGGACATTCAAAAGTATATAATGGAACAACGAATTGTCCCAAAATTTGGTGTAATTATATTTTTTTGAAGAAAAACCAAAGTCACTCGTAGGAACTCAACACAGTTCTGAGTGATGCTTTTTCTCTGAGAGACAGGAGCCTCAAAACTGGCTGTACCCCACCATTTTTCTTCCATGTAGCCTTGGTCATCATATATAAAAGGGCTTTGTACATTGCCAGTTTACGAGAAAGGAAGATGTTGGTATCTTGGAATTCCTGTGAGGAAGTGGCTTGGACTTTCTCTGAAGAAAATATAAATGGATTTGCTTAATGGGATTTCAGGTAGCAGAGTGATTAATAGTATATTGTGTTAGAGTGAGCCTTTCCATCTGCAGTAATGAGTTATAAACATTAAATGTGTATTTATTCCCCGTTAACCCCACTTCAAATTGGCATGCACTAGCCCGAGGCTTTTAAGATCTGTTAGGATAATTAAGTTAATAGGACATTATAGATCACAGCATGACAAACAGCCCAGCTCTGACATGACAGGTAGACAAGGCAGGCTGTGTAAACTGACTACCATTACTGCTTGAGGTTTGGAAGAAAAGCAGGAAGAGACATAGAAAGGCGAGAGACCCAAGGCTTCTGTCTTCACACTTGTCTGTCCAGTTGGCATTAGAGTCTTAGTAAGTAGGGACTTCTTGATGGAAAATTCTTAGTCGGATTAATTCCTTATACCAGTGGCATGTTAGCCCCAGGTCAAGCATTTATAAGATTTTATGGCCACTTCAGGCTTTGGTTCATTGACAAATATAACAATAAATATGCACATAGGTCAGCAGAAGCTGCCTGCCTTTTCTCTACTTTCTCCAAACCTATTTTTTGTCAATTTTGTCCTCGGTGCTGAGTCTCCGCTTTTTCCTCCCAGGGTGTTTACCTGAGTGGCATCAGGCACTTGTTTTAACAATCTGATTCCCACTGAAAGCTGGCAGAGCTGCTGTCACACCACAGCGGTGTTGGTTCCCGGGATGCTGCAGCATCAACAGTCAAGATGGCTGACTTAGATGACAAGGAAACCACCAGGAAGCTGCTGACGCCATAGAACCAAATCATGTGACACTCACACCAAGCCTGTTTCCTCATCTCAATATAACGCTTCTTTCCGTTTACACTGGGTCTCCATGGGAACACAGGATGTTGCCATGTAGTCATGTCCTGTGAACTGAGCTGTCTCTCGGAAGATGGAGGTGAGCTCAGGAGACTCGGAAAGCAGAGGAAACATACAGTTCCCAGGAAGTTCATATCCTAAAGGTTATCTAGGTGTGAATAGCTACGGGAGGACAAGACAGCAATGGAGCTTCATGAGAGTCGGGCAGGAAGATCCAGGAATACAATTTTCCATGTAGGGGTGGACTTTGGGTGAAGCCGATGTCTTCTTTCTGGGTCACCCAAACTGTTATAATGCAACCTTTTATCCCTACCCCTGTGGGTAACCCCAATAAATGTGTTTGCTAACCAAGCTAGTCTGAAGTGAAATAGCTCTTTGGCCTGCCACTGACTCTGTGTGGGGTGAAGTAGACGTGTGGTTGCATCTCCCCAAGAAAAGTCAGACAAATCCATAAAACGTATAGACTACAGATGCTCCTGACCAGAATAGGGTAAGCAAAGCCATCAGGCTGATTTAAGACAGCCTTGGATTTGAACCATTGGACAAATAGGAAGTAGATCAAATGCAGAAATTTATTGACGTTGTAGGCCAGGGTTACTATTTCTGAAATATGGACGATTCAGAGAACTTAACCAAGTGGCCAAAGTCTGTGCTAATTCTTGGATATCGTTGGCCATCTTTGTGTACACTTCAGTGCTGACAAGAGGAAGGTCTACATAGCTGAGGGGACACTTCAACCCGTGCCATATCTAGCTCTTGAGAGGGAGGATATTATTGCCTACAGGGACAGATATGATTCATTGCAATGAAATGGGCCATTAATATAAGAGGTAATCTTTGTTTTGAAAACTTTACCCAACAATCAGCAGAGTTTGCCTCCAAGACTTTTGAAAGAAATTTTGAAAACTTGATATGAAAGCCTGTCAAATTCATTACGTGTGCCAGCATGAATATGTTTGAATCAGTTTTTTTCCTTCCTCTGTTGAATGTGCCTAAGGGCTTTGAATCATGTGCTCTGGAGAAGAGGGCTTTACCTGGGACTTAAATAGGTCATTTAACTTTATTGTGAATTCCACATGGTGAGTCCAAATCCATTAATTCCTGGAAAACCCTTAAAATATATTTTCAAGTAATTGAGAGTTTGCCCAATTCCACTATTTACTAAATGTTTTAATTTCTATGGTTATACTTGAGCAAGGCTTCTAAGTCTCTGAATATTAGCTTCTGTTTTGAAAATGTGATAAATCTATGTTTCTAAAACAATGCAATCACAGGTTTTATCCTCACTATTCACTGCTCGATACCATTATTTTATAAGTGATTATTTGATCATGGTAGGTTTATAACAGTCATGGCCCATGATCTAATGAGTATTTCCCACATAATTGCATTTTAATGAATTTCACTTAGGAAAAACAAGTGACACTCCCAACCACAATACAGTGATATGGTGATGAGTCCACATTCAGACTGACAGTCGATTAAACGGGATTGCAAGGTTTTAATAAAATACTAAACTCAAATCAACCTCAGTGAAGTTCCCTCCAGCACCGAAATGGACTTGATTTAGGCTACTCACGTAACAGTGGCTCGGATATTTGATTTGAAGTCAGAGGTTGTGTGGGCTGTTTCTTGGCTCTCCCACGGGTGGAAAGTGCCATCTCTGAGACCGAGATGGCTGCGTGGGTGAGCGCCAGCCACAGGCATGATCGTCTATTCAGTAAGAAGCATCAAGTCCTAAAGAGCAGACACAGGGGAACCCGAGCAGGCTCTGTGCTCAATGGGTGAATTGTCTCTCTGTGGAACTGTGGTTAGCAGCAGTTGGGACAGGGGACATTGTTGAGCCTGTGCTTGATTCTGCAGCGTTGGGTGATTATCCTGAGGTCAGGAAGAGGAAATCTGAAGCCTCCTGGACACAGTGTTAGCATATCTAAGCCTCTTTGCTTCCAGCTCAACTTTAAAAAGCCTTTCAATGAGGTCTGTCTCAAGTCCTGGGAGAACTGCGGTTCTTCTCTTGTGTTAATTCCTAACCCAAACTGCAATAATTCCTGTCTGTATCTTTGACTGTATGGGCTATTTTTTAATACTCCTTAAGCATACCAAATTAGTACAAAACTAGAACTGGTTTCAACTGGATTGGGCATTTGGGGGAGTTTCAGAATTTATTCTTGAATTTTAAAGTTGGTTTACTACTTCTTTTAATTAGTAGAAACAAGTGGAGATATGTCTCAGGGTGTTTTAGAAAAGATTTATTACGGAGTAAGTTCAGAAGGGGTGAGTACTAATGATTAACGGTCAGAGAGAGGGTGGGGAATATGGAGGGCAGAGGTAAAAGAACATAAAATATGTAGGGCGAAGAAATTGAAAGATCTAGCATGAGACATGAACACTGCCATCAACAGCTGTGTGTGATATTCAGCGTTTGGGTTAAATTAGTAGAGTTTTGCTGCTATGGCCACAGGAATACGGTGGCCATGGTATGTCAGGATAGACACGTTGATTTCTTCAACAGGACCCATTTTTAGTACACACACAGGATTATAATATGATGCAGTTTGTATTAAATTTTCACAGAAAATATCTTCAAAAAGGTTACTGTACATTAAACTACAAAGTGTTACCAACTCACCTGTTTGAACGCCTATCTCCAAGAAGACAAACAATCAGTCATTGTTTGCCAGGATGTGAGGAAGGGGACACTTACACACTGATGTTGGGACAGGTAGTACCTACTGGTACATCCACTATGGAAATTAGTACAGAGCTTCCTTAAATAGCTAGGAATATAATGATACATGACTCACCTACATGGCTCATGGGTGTACACATGAAGTTGTGCCCCAGAGATGCCGCCACATCCAAGTTTGTTGCAGCATTTCTTCACAGTAACTAAGAAATCGAATCAGACAGCATGTCCATTCATAGAAGACTAGATGAAGAAAATGTGGGACCTACACAGGATGCAATTCTATTCAACCATAAAGAACAATAGAATCACGACATTTGCAGGAAGGTGGATGCAACTGAAATATCCTCATGCTAAATAAAATACGCTGGAATCAGAATGACAAATATCTCAGGCTTTTTTCTAAAACATGTTAGAAAAATAAATTGACATCAGACTATATATAATACATTTTCATTAAATTATAAGGGACATACGTACAAGAGGAAGAAGGGCAGTGAATGGAGTGGAATTTGAGAGAGAGCTATGTGGGAGGAAGTCTTGTATGCAGAGTCTAGGTTGAGCCATACATATGATATATGCACATCTGTTACGGGCCCTTAAGGAAGATGATCTGGGAGAGGGTGAGTACTAGTGAGAAGAAAGGGGGGGGCACAGGAAAAGGGAGGAGAACATGACCAAAGTGCAGTGATATCCACTTAAGAAATCTTCATAATAAAAGGAATGACTGTATATTCTTAGTTCAGATCTTCTTCTGGCTAACATATTGCAGAAAGATGTCATATTTGTCAAAAGTAAATAAATAATATTCACATGAAACCATTAACTAGACCACAAAGCATATTATTTGAACTGTAACAGATTTTCACCAAGTGTCCATTTTTCAGATTCTAGTTTGGCATCTCAGGCTGCCTTGCTCATCCCATCTCTGTGACAACCTCTGGCCTGTGAGAGGTGAGTACTGTTAGGCTGTGACACATCTCCTGGTGTGGGTCTGTCTGGTCGGTGGTTCTCCATCAGGACTACGGAGAAGTGCGCACTGGGGAACAGACTGGGGAGAAGCAGTGTTCTGTACTGTGTATCATCCATCCCGGGCAATCCCCGGGCCAGGTTTGGCCAGGTGGTTGCTGGGGGCCAGGACCATCTGCTGTAAGCTGGGTGTTTCTGTTTTTAAATGTGATCACTGGGGAGTCAGTCACTAAATCCAGCCCATACTCCAAGGGAAAGATTCTCCCCATCTTCTAGAAAGATGTTGTAAACAGGGTAGAAATAGGCTTTCAGGTCTGAGATGAGGTCAGAGAACTCTCAGAGAGAGTCATCTCCTCCTTCTACCGTACAGGTCATGAGGACTGAGCTACGTTCACTGGTCACCTTCACTTGCCGAATGTTCTCATAGCCCAGTGCAGACCTTCTGTGCTCATATTTCAGCATAAGTCTGGAAGGACTCTAATTTCTTACAAGAATTTTTAAAAAATGATAGTAGTTAAGTCTTGTTCAGATGCTGGATAAAATCACTCCTTGAAATCATCTTGTCATGACCTTATCTTTATTAGGAGACTTTTAATCACTTCTTCAGGACCCTCACGTCTTAATCATATTTTAATTTTTAATTATTCCATCTTGTTGGATTGTGTTTTTCTAATATATATGCACTTCTTCTATGTAAACAAAGATTTCTGTCCTGACCAGTCTCTCAGTCATTCAGTCTCAAAGGAACACACAGAGGCTTATAAAAATTATAAACAGTTTGGCCTATTAGCTCTGGCTTATTATTAACGAGTTCTTATACTTTAAATTTACCTATAATTCTTATCTTTGTTTAGCTGTGTGGCTTGGTACTTTTTCTCAAGACCGCATTTTCATTTTGCTTCCTCTGCATCAGCCTGGTGACTGCATCTCTGCCTTTTTCTTCCCAGAATTCTTTTAGTGTGTTCACCCCACCTGTACTTCCTGCCTGGCTACTGGCCAATTATTGTTTTATTAAACCAATACAAGTGACAAATCTTTGCAGGGACAAGAGCATTATCCACAACATTTCTAGGCTTTTTGATGTAATGTGTACCTACTTATAGTGTCCTGGGTCTGGCCCTTTCATTGCTGTGGGCTTCCTTGGGGTACTGTTTATTTTTCATTTCCCCTTATTTGGATATTTTATTTTTCTTCCTTAGTTAGTCAATTTTTATCTTCTTTTCAAAAATCCAATTCTTTGTTTCCTGGATTTTTTCCCATTGTTTCCCCAAATGCTTTTACTTTTGAGATAGGTTTTATTTCTTTCCTTCTGCTGACTTGGAGTTTATAGCCTTTTATTTTTCTGGCTCATTGATGTAAAGTAGCATTGGAGACATCTATTTCTTCATCTAGGCCTTCTCTCAATAAAGCTCCATGACAACCCTGAACTTGCCAAATCACATGGTACCTTTTATGCCCTGCAACTACCACAGCCCCTCTACATGTTGCTAGTGCATTGTGTTGTTCAACCTCCAAACACAGTGTTTCCTTTGGTTTTGTTTTCCCTCCTGATATCGATCTCTAGTTTCACAACAGTGTGGTTGAAAAGAATACTACAGATGGTTTCAGTCTTCTTAAGTTCGGATTTGTCTGCACCTAGTAGAGATCTTTCCTGGAGACTTTATCTGTGTGCTTGAGGGGAATGCTTGCTGCTGCTGTGGAGCGCAGAGTGCAATGCTATCCCTAGTGCAGTCTGCTCTGCTGTGTCCTTATTGATTTCCTGTCGGGATGATCCATCCTTTGGTGAGAGTGAGGTATTGAAGTCCCCTCCTCTTATTGTATTGCTATCCATTTCTCCCTGTAGTTCTGTTAATATTTGCTTTATACATTTTGGTGAGCTGATGTTGGGCGCATATATACTGATAATAGCAGTATCCTCTGGATGAATTGATCTCTTCATCATTATATAATGAGCTCCTCTGTCTCTTCGGACAGATTTCAACTGAGAGTCTATATTATCTAATGCCAGCTTAGCCACTGTGGTCATCTTTCAATTTCCATTTCAGTAGACTCTCCCTTTCCATTGTGCTGGTTTCAGTGTCTTAAACTCTATAGACGCTCACCTGGCAGGGTCTTGTTAAGTCCTTTTAAAATTTTTCATTTATTTTGCTGCTTTGTGTATACTGATTAGCATTTCACTCTACTTATATTTAAATAGTTATTGGCCCTTTATTGTTTCAAACTTCTCTATAGCAATGATCTATATTCACAATCTTGCTGTCATATTCTGTTTCATTGTTCTCTAAGACTAGAACTGTTTCAACCTTTCTCGCTGTGTTTGAGCATCTTTGGGGTTACCATGAGGCTTGTGTAAAGCATACAATATTACATGTATTTTAAGTCAATAAGAGCCTAAATCCCATTATATCTGAATATCTGCACTTCTACTTTCTGGATTTTATGTCATTGACATAAAGCACGTCTTCCTACATCCTTAGTCATTAAGAAATTATTTTAACCTGTATTTATTTTAATCATTTTTATTATTTTGAAGATGTAATGGTTTAGTGTAGTATTCTAGCTCAGATCATGTAGTGACAACATCTGATTTCATCTCTTTTTGTTGCTTCTTCATATTCTTTCATTTCACATTGCTCTCTTCAGCATTTTTGTGGAAGCAGGTGTGATTGTGATGGATCCTCTTAGGTATTTACTTGCTTGTCTAAAACTCCTTTTTGTGTCCTCATTTCTGAAAGATTCCTTAGCATGCATAATACTCTTGTTTGATCAAGGTTTGGTTCAATATTTTTTAATATACTGTCACACTTTTTTTTTGGAAAATTCCTGCTGAAGATGCACTGGCTGCATATGACAAAATGACTTTGCCTTGTGGTCTTCAATTTTCTTCTCTTCGTCTCTGAAATGTGACAGTTTGAACATAATAGTATCAGGCCACCTTTTGCTTGAAGTCCCTTGGACTTTGTGACTCTGGCTGTCCATCTCCCCCTGCAATGGTTATGGTTCATCATCAGCTTGACAGGGTCTAGCACCACCTGGGGGACAGCCACTGGGTATGCTTGTCAGGGATCATTGAGTCAGATGAATTGAGATTGGAAGTAGTCCAGCTATACCTATAGACAGGGCTATCCCATGGGTGGGAGCCTTGGGTTGAACAGAAAGACGGAAATGTGTCTGAATACTTGTGTTCATCACTCTTGGTTCCTGGTGTAGAAACACACTATCAGCTGCCTTCTGCTACCTAACACCATAACTTTCCTGCCATAATGGACTTCCCTTCAAATTGTAATTCAAAATAAAGCTTTTTTTTTTTACTTCATTTTCTTCAGGCATGTTGACACAGTGACACGTAAAGTAACTAGCATGCATTCCACGATTTGGGAAAATTTCAGATATTATTTTGTTAAGTCATCAAATCTCTTTTTCTCAGTACTTTTTACTATAACCCTCTGTAAACAGTGAGAATGGGGTCCCTCACAGGCATCTCCAGCTGAGCTTCCTCAATGGCCAGGAAATCAGATGACTTTTTACCTTCTAGATCTCTCACCCCATGAGTGGCAGGAGAAAGCACGAAAGATGACGAAGGCCCATTACAGAAAACCACAACCAATCAAAATGCAGAGTTTTAGATCCCAGTTCATCTACAAAACACTCCCACACCTAAGGTTCAGGGACCATTGTGGAAGAGGAACAGAACAATTATAAGGTCCAGAGGATGCGGGAGTCTGCTGTGAGAGTGTCACAGCAGTGTCGGAAGCGGTATCCGCAACGTCGCACCAGCATAAGCTGAACAAGGACTACACCACTGGACATGCAAGGGGCGGAAGCCCAAGAGGCCTCTGAAGAGCTACACACAACTGAGTAAAGCTAGAAGGAGAGGGCTCCTCTCCAGGGACAAGCACAGCACCAAGGGGTCCAGTGCCTAACATTCAGCTCTAAACACATGCATACAGGGAACATCATATTGACCAATTATATTTGACAGGCTGCAATTTCATTTTTATGGAAAAGGGATTTTGGAAGCAGGAAGTTCAGATTTGTTGCAATGGTTTGCGACGAAACATCAGGTCTCTGCTTATGTAACAGCAATCCTTTGGGTAGGTACACCATTTGAGTCGCTGTGAGCTATTTAGTGCATAATGAGAACACACTGTGAAATGGTCCAAATACCAGTACAGCTTTGAGCGTTTGGACACATGAGTATAACTGGATAAACCATGCTTAAACTGGTTTGCAGTTTGAGATTAATTTCTTTGATATTCGAGGTGATAGCTCCTTCCAAAAATTGTCCTTCTTTACCTAAAAATATTGACATCATGTTATTGCTTTTCTGTTGTTGGGCTATTTCAAACTTAATTTGTTGGTTATATATTTTTATAACTGTGAAAGGTGAAATTTAATGCCCAAATCTAAATTTTAGTTAGATTTATTCATAGGTAGAGTTCAGAGCACCCAAGGTTTATGGTCTGCATGTTAACCCTGTTTGATACTAAGTGGCCATGATGAAATGAAGTGAAGGATTATTGAGCTGTGGGCAGTGATTTGTGCTGCTCCTGATGCCAGAGGACATGAAGCTAAGAGATTTAGCTGTACTTTTTCTAGTGAGCTCTGTCTTCTAGGAGTTCTAATCTGGGTGGTCCAAGGCTCTTTTTCTTCCTTTCCCTGCAGCCTGTGTCAGGTAGACAATGGAAGGAATCTCCTGGTAGAATGCCAGCACTCTCCATGCTGTCCTTTATATTATCAAGAACTGAGATCTAAGAAGCAAAGGGCCTGTGTCTTGTTCCTCTGTGCCATGATTCTCTAGAGACAAACAAACAACTGCCTTCCGGCCTTCCCAGTAGCAAAGGCACCCTGTTCATCAAGGGCAGGGGGCTGAGCGGTTGGGAATATTAGAGAAAGATATTCAGAGGGCATGGATGCTATAAACAGCTCAAGGATATTCAGAATGTATGAACCAGTTCATAGTGACGGTGGTAGTTCCTCTTGTAGTTTCCAGACCGGTCCTGCTTCAGCACAAACTCTTGTAAAGACACCTTTGATGCCATAGGCCAGTGCACATTGCTTTTCCCTGGCTAGAAATGTGGCAAAGAGACCCTGGAATAAGCTGCAAAGTGCAACTTGGTAAAGGACTTCAAAACCAAATCCAACAACCAAAGCACCTAACCAAGAACAGTAGCGATCCGAGCCTTCAGGCGATTATTTTATTGATGTATGTTAAAACTTCAAGTGGAGTGGTAGATATAAGTGGACATGAGTTCTGAGAAGGTGATGCAACACTTTGAGAAACATAAACCTCATCCAAATGAGGATATGAGAATTTAGGAGATGATTCACCCTGTCACTAGAGACCCAAAAGGGACATGTGTGTGGCTTCCAGAAGACATGCTTAGTAATTCTCACAATCAAAAGGACAAACAAAGCAATATAGGAGAAACAAAAAATGTTGATAATAAAATTAGATTGTAAGAAAAACAAACATTTAACGATCATAGTAAAATGAATGCCACCAAGGAGAATGAAGGGGAAATGCTCCGGAAAAAGGAATCCGTGATAAAAAAAAAAATTATATACACATTGGGAAACCCTCCCAGGACATAGAAACTCACAGCTGAAGTTCAAGCTGACAGGGAAGAATAAAGAATAAACAATATTGAGAGTAGAACATTGTTCTTTCTAAGGAAGGCATCAATTGAAATAAAAATACAAAAGCTACTGCATAAATATACTTTCTAAGATATTGAGGCAGACAAATTTCATGAACTCAAAATTACATGTATGCCCAGAATGAGAACATGTAATGTCCCTATAGAGAAATAAAGCATGCAAATAAACATACCTACACAGCCTTTGAGTTTTAGAGACAATGAAACAAAGATAATGTGTTAGCTGGTGGTGATGGATGGTACATAACTTTAATCCCAGCACTCAGAAGGCAGAAGCAGGTGGGGTTCTATGAGTTCAAGGCCAGCCTGGTCTACAGAGTAAGTTCCAGGACAGCCAAGGCTACACAGAATTCCTGCCTCAAAAAAAAAAACTAAACTAAACTAAGATAAAGTTTTAGAAAAATTGGCATTGGCAGCAACAAGAAGTTTTTGCATAATATTGACAAGAAGATTTATGCCCAAAGTTTCCTTGCAGTGCAAATATTTTTAAAAGGACACCAAATGAAGCAATGTATATAAGACATGAAGATGAGCCTAAGAAATGAGTTAAAAGTGAAGACAAGATCACATACTTTTTAAGGCATATTGTTTGGCTGGGATTTCCAGCTCAGCTCCATTTCTCTCTCTCTCTCTCCAAAC
>JAQHUG010000093.1:4088924-4107077 GCA_028555095.1 Dicrostonyx torquatus
CTTGCTGTATAGCTGTCTGGCCCCTACTGTTCTCCTCTCCTTGCTCTTTGCGCTCCTCCTCCTTTCTCCTTTTATACTCTCTGCCTGATAGCCCCACCTATCCTTGCTCCTGCCTCACTATTGGCCATTCATCTCATTATTAGGACCATCAGGTATTTTAGCTAGGCACAGTGATACAGCTTCACAGAGCTAAACAAATGCAGCATAAACAAAAGTCACACACCTGAAGATAATATTCCCAACAGTTCCTCTTCTTGCTTTAAGTTGTTTTCCTTACTGTTTTGTCACATGTAAGAAAACTGATGAACACATAGAATAAAAACTAGAAGTAAAAAGAAAGGGACAGGACTGCTCCTGGCTTGGCGGAAGAGAAAGTTTTGTAGATGAAAGGGAGAGCAAAGCCTGCAGCCGAGACATCTGTGAGAGTCCAGAGTGGACAAGCCCTGAGCCATGTGAAGAGAGTGGGAGAGGAAGGTAGAAGGAAACCGAGAGGGAAGCCACATGCAGCAGCCAAGAGGACAAAGGTACAAAAGGGGTAGGGGGCAAGGACCAAAATGGCTCGATTGTGTATAGTGAAGAGCCCCTGGAGGAAGGGCAGTCCAGTTCTACAATTGGAAGTTGGAGCAGAGGGCACACTGCATCGTATGTCAGCCATACCCTGTAGCAGGTAGGGGCTGAGGGGTGCTGGGAGAACCTGGTGGCCAGGTCTGCTTTGATATGTTCAAGAGACACCTCAACAATTTGTCCTAGGGTTTGAGAGTTAACAACTACCACCACGTATGGAAATGTAAATTATAGCAGTGGCTGTTCCGGTTTTCTTTCTGTTGCTTTGTTGACTCATTCTAGCTCGGAGAGGAAGTGGTTCGTCTCTGTTTTCACTTCCAGGTCAGAAGTCAGCAGGACTTTGAAGGCAGATATCATGGAGGAACACTAACTGCTAGCTGGCTTCCTGGCTTGTTCACAGGCTCACATGTAGCAAGCTTTCTTAAGCATATCAGGACCACCACCATCCGCCTCCGCCCCGGAATGGTGTCACACCCATTCTACTGAGTCTTCCCACACCAGTTAATACTCAAGACCATCCCCACAGACAGGCCCACAAGACAGTCTGACACAAGGAGTTCCTCAATGGCGGCTTTGCTCAGTGGACAGTTAATGCTAAGTAGGAAAATGGTGATTCCACACCATACGTTCATACAGTCAAAATAAAGGCAAAATAACAACTTTCAGGGAAGTGATAGAGCGGAGACGCTCACATACACATAGTAAAAGCACCCACGGATGCAGCTCATCGAGAGCAGGTCCAGTGTATCTCGGGAGCTTACAGTCTGTTTGCATAGGACTGCCCATAAAACCCCAGATGAAGTAAGCTTATTTGTGTTGAGAGATCAAAGCTGACTAAAGACTTCTCTGGGGAAGGACTTTGGAGAAGGGCAGACAAAGGGGCAACAGAAGGAAGCAGAAACACTGTTTTGATCATGCTGATGGTTCTATGGATGTAAAAATAAGTCCACATTTATCAAATCATACACTTTAAATGTGTGTCCTGTGTTGCATGTTAAATACAGCTTTTAAAATTGTAGCCAATGTTTTCTCTGTGTGTAGAATGGTTAGGAGTTTTAAATAAGGTGCTAAAGTTTAAAAACTGGAGAAAGTAAGCATTGTCACAACATTACCTTCAGAAAACTCAGATCATTAAAATGGGAGTTATTTGACAATTTTCGACCAAACAGTATTTCCAAACCTACCAGAAAGCCTTAAAAATGCCAGAGGAACAAATGCTGCACAACATATAACTTTAGCAGGTTATCAAAGTCAAGAAAGCTCAAAAAAGACAAGTCAGTCAGCCACCTTCATGAGCAGAGTCACAAAGTATAAGATTCAAAACTACCGGGTTGAACACATCAGACTTTAAAAATCCCCTCCCCCAAGCAAGCACGCAAATGCAAAGGAAACATGGCTTACTCTGGGGAAAACTGATGGTTTAGGACACCACGTGGGTCTCATGAGAGCTGGTGCCAGCATCCCAAAAGCAGGAAGGAAATTGCCCCAATGTAACAGCTATTTGCCATAAAAACATGAAAATAAATATCTTAATGATTTACATTAAAATTGCTAGTTACAAATGTGGCAGGGAGAAAGGCATAAGAGTCATTAGCTTGGTAAGGAACAACGCCTCAGGCAGTTCTGCTACCAGGAGAATAGCATATCCGGTTTGCATAAGTCTATACTCAGAAAAAAGAAAATATTAAACCACACATGCTGCGCATAAATAGAAGAAGTTGTTGTGGATTGATCATTTGAGTTTCTGTTTGTGAATTCAAGGGGATCAGCTGGCAGGATTAAGATCCCTGGTGGCAAAATAAATATGTTCAGTCCTAGGAAGAGAATTCTGCCCCAGCGGCAGATACTGCGGATGCTGTGCAGAAGGCAGCCTAACTATGATTGTGGAGGACCTGTTCAAACAAGACCAGAGGAGCTGGGCATGGCTCAGTGGTATAGCCTTTGCCTAGTACACATAAGAGCCTGGGGAAGGTCCTGTATTCCAGCCCTGACAGCTTTCACCTCTCCTAAGAAGGCTGGAATTCTTTCATAGGTCAGATAGAAGATGTGGCACAGAATGCTGAAGGACTGCAATTCCAACAGGAAAACAAAAATAATATTTTTAAATTATCAATTATCCCCAAAGTAAATTGCAACATCATAAAAACCCAAAACCAGGTTAGGATGTTGGGGTGAGGATAGCCAGGCAGTCATAAATGATCTACTTGGAAGTTAAATAGTTAGATAGCGGAGGTCTTAGTTCTGGTGATGACCTGTCTCAATCCAGAAGAATCAGGCTTGCTGGACTTTGGGTGAAGGTATGCAACACACTCACTCAGATTGCTTTCTTATTTTCAACTCTAATGAAAAGAATAATTATAACTTATTTTGTTTGGATGCCAGGATAGCATGAATCCCAAATGCTGCCAAGAAAAAGCATAGACAATGCATCAGGAATTGATGCATAAATGTCCCGCTTTCAATCGACCTGTGATACTGAGACAAGACTTTGCACCCTGCTTCATTGGGTGAGCATCACTTAATCGTATTAAGAGGTGAGAAGATATTTGATAAACTGCAGCAATTATATCTCATCATCGTGTTAAGAAAAAGAGACACGGGCTCTTAGTTACAGAAACACCAAGCCCATTAGAATTCAGTCTGAAACACCATAATTAATGGGGGGAAACTAGTGAAAATGTAATTAGTGCTAAGAGCAGGTGAGCCATGCCAACTCCCAGCCAATATTGTTCCTGGGGTCTCAGCCAGAACAGTGCAAAGAGAAAAAGAAAGCAAGGACCTTGGAGCATAAGTCTCAAGACAGCTGTGGCAGTTAGTGAGTTACTAATGGGGGCTTCTTAAGGGGAAAGAACAGAACTCCTGGAAGTGGGGATGCTCAATGGCACTTCTGTGTTTTCTGTGGGAACCATAATTAGCAGCAGCTCTTCCATGCATTCATTAGGTTTGGAGGATGGCTGAGCACATAAACACCAAAGTTCCTGGGAGTCTCAAATCAACAAGGAAAGTGAACCTCCCAAGATGGGAGCAAGCAGTTTCTGATAGAATCCTTAATTCAACAGAAACTCACACAGTGTAGAGGCACAAGGAAGCTGGCTTCTCACTGAAGGAAAAGGAAGCAGAGGAGGGACACAGAAACTTGTCATCAAGTGTTCCCCACAGGATCCCTGAGATCATGGCTGCCTCCATGGGTTCACAAAAATGTCCCTGGTCCTGGGTGTGATTTCCTCATTCAGAACCTAGTTGCCAGTTCTTCTGTGTAAAAGAGCAGACTTCACCCCCTCTGCCATGAGATAAATACCTCTGAGGGTCGCCACTGTGATTGAGAGCACTGGTGAATTAGTTAGAAGCTACTGATGACAGAACAGAACTGAGCTTCATCTGCTCTGGCAAATGGGTCCCCGGGTACCAGGCCCTGAGGAGTATCCCTTTCTATCAAGGCAAACCCAGCTCCATAAGCTCTCCACAGTGGAGCCAGATTGAGTGCTGTATGATGGTTACACCCGGCTTTGAAGAGGACAGGATTCTGCCCATGACCCTTATGACCTGCTGCTGACCTGATCACAGTCTCAGGATCTTCAACACCAAAGGAAGAGTGAAAACCTCTGCTGAGGAGAGCGAATTGGCCAGAACAGGGTCCTGAGTTTTCCTTGTGGTCTGAGGAGATGAGCGTTGTCAGGGTCTGGACAGTTGAAGACAGGCATAACCTCTGGTGGTTGGAGCCTTTTTTATAGGACTGAACTCATATCCCACATGCAGAGAATGTTGCCAATCAACCACCCATTTCCTGGAATCACTTGCTCAAAAATTTAAACTCACCATGCGTGATAGATAGTAAGATAGCATGCCTTTGTAATCACTGCCACTGGGTAAGACAGAAAGGTCTCTGAGGGGCATAGGCGTCTCAGAGTGTGAGTGATGCCAGCTCACAACCCTTGCTGCCTCTTAGCTTTCTTCCAGAAGTGGAAACAAGTATAAAATTTCAGACATTTGAGGAAATACCACTGTCTTAATTATTATTCTGTTGTTATGAGGAGACACCATGACCAAGAAAACTCTGATAAAAGAAAACATTTGACTGGGGAATTGCTGGCAGCGTTAGAAGGTTAGTACATGTGCTTCACGGGCTGATCCACAGACAGCAGGCAGAGAGAGACTGGACCTGGCATGGACTTTCAAAACCTCAAAGTCAGCACCCCAGTGGCATACTTCCTCCAACAAGGCCACACCCACTCTAACAAGGCCACACCTCCTGGTCCTTCTAATCCTTTTCCAGTAGTCCCATTCTCTGGTGACTTAACATTCAAATATGTGAGCCAGTAAGGGCCATTCCCAGGCAAATCACCACATCCTCTGAGTATGTACTATTGGAAAAGAAAAAGAAGGCTGTCATTTTATACGACAGAGCTAACTGTTGCCGAGGTCAACTGTGCCATTAGGGTCAGCCCTTCATCTTTCTGCCTTTATTCAGGATTCTCCTTGGATAATCAACCTGTAAAAGCCATGTCACCTATTGTGTCCACAAATGTTTGAGCTTTCGGCGCACACAGCAACTGTAAGTAGACCATAGCTCACTAAACACTCACCTGCATTCTTTTCTGGCACCAGCTCTACAGGCCTCTTCCAGGTCTCTCTTCAATGGGCAACATCTCCTTACCACTGCTATTCACTCTGAACTCCCTTCGGTTTTGAGGTAATGTAGTAGTCTGAATATAATTGGATCCCATAATCTCATAGCCAGTAACACTATTAGGAGGTATGGCTTTGTTGGAGTGGGTATGGCCTTGTTGAAGGAAGTGTGCTACTATGGGGGTGAGATTTGAGGTTTTCTATGCTCAGGATGATGCGCAATGTCTCAGTTGACTTCCTGTTGCCTGCAAAATGTAAGAGTCTCAGCTACTTCTCAAACGCCATGTCTGCTTGCATGCCTGCATGCTCCCTGATGTGATTTAATGGAATGAACTTCTGAAACTGTACAAGAGCCCCTCATTTGAATGTTTTCCTTATAAGAGTTGCTATAGTCATGATGTCTTTTCACAGCAATAGAAGCCGTGGTTTGAATAAGCATCTTAGCCTGTTCTTTCCCCAGTATTCACACCCCACCCAATACACACAAGGCTTCATTCCCCCAAAATTCATATATTTCTTTCATATATATAAGTGACACTTTATGACCCTTAATCTAGCTGGCTTTATATAATCTTTCTAGATTGGCTAATCTAGGTTGTCTTTGAATTTTTCCTTTGGATCATGAATGAATATGTGAGTCATATTTCTTCAAAGGGAAGGACTCTGAGATATTCACCTGAATAAGTTTTGATCAATTAGTATGTAAGATGGCTTTTCAAATGACAGAATACAATCACCCAACTCAAAATTGAGTATGCCTTTCATACTTCCTGATGTCGGAAAAATCAGTCCTGAGGACTTCCATTCTTGATGTGCTTTCTGACAATACCAGAGAAATTCATCCTGAGACTTCATCCCTCATTACTTCCTGGTGATAGGAAAGAGGACCCACATAGTTTATAAGTCAGCAAGCTTGTGTCTAAAAGCATTAGCTGTTCTGTCTTTAAGACCTTGTGGACACAGCTTGCAAAGACTATCCCAGCATTAAGACTCTATCCCAGTGCATCAGTTCTAGTGACCTGGGGATGTTCTCAAGTGGCCCCAGAATGACCTTTATAGGAAACCATATGCTGTGAATTAGTGACAAAGCATTGGTCAGTTCATCAGGGGATGTCTTTTTTTGGAACCTTGACCTGCCTGGCCCTCTTCCTGTCTTTAGACACTTTTATCCTTGAAGGCAAAGCCCAGTGATACTGTGCCTCTGATACTTGGGGCTGATTTGAAACAGCAAAGAGATCCCTAGTTGTCTCCTCACAACCACACATTCCATTCCGCTATTAAGATTCTGATTATTCTGTCATTGCATTTATGTTATTGTTATTAGAAAAAATGTAAAACTGCTTTGATTTTTCTGAATTCTATGAATGCTAAATTGTAATCCTAAAATAATGGAGTTGGATGTTGTTTTCACCATCCCAGTGAGGTAAATGAAATTTTTAGCATTTCATCATTTGAATTTTAGCATTGTATTCCAACAGGTCACCAGGTGTGAGCCAGGATTTCATGTGTTTTCCCTGTGTGTATTATAAAAGACTGATCAATCAGTATCATGTATCTATGTATCTACCTTTCTCTGAATATTTTGAAATCTTAATGACTTTAAGTTCATGGTTTCACTGGCTATCTCACCTATCATATCTGTTCTTCCAAATATTTGGTGAAATTCAGTTAAATAGCAAAATAGCACTTGTAGAATAATACATTCCAGGTTAATTAAAATAACTCTGGGGGCCTGCCCAGGACTGTATCTTACTCATTGGGGGGACCTGCATAGAAAGCACAGCTCCCAGTGATCCTAGCATAGCCATACCAGAGTTCTATGACTCTACCCAGGACCCTGTGCTTTTTACATATCTCTATATTAAATTTCCATAATGCTATTCCAAGGATATCCAAAATCTTGAGTGAGAAACTCAGCAACAATGGTTGTTACACTTATTATCTTTCCTTATATTTAACCCTCAGCATCAACTGAAACCTGTGTTTGTACACAGAGCTTGTGGATGTCTGTCTGTCATGTATGTGCAGAGATGTGTATACATACATGAGTATACCTGTGTGGCTGTGTGCTTCCATGTATGTCTGTGTGTATGTGTGAACATGCTCATATTTCTATGTATACATGCTAGATATCTTTCCTAATGAAGACAAGGCCTTTTTAAGATAGCATAGTCTGAGTTAAGACTTTTCTTCCCCTGCATCTCAAGTGTTCACACTTTCTTGACTTCCCCTCCCCATCCTACTTCATCTCCTTACTTTGTAATAAGCACTTATCCTTATCTATCCAACATTATTTTCTTCCACAGTCCATTCCTTAGGAGGAGAAAAAAGTAGCTTCCACAAGAAGCTCTCCCCTACAATTTCACAACCTGAAGGCAGCACCCTCCCTGGGGAGGGAAAAAAATAAGAACCACACAAACACCTATGGTTTTCTAAATACAGAACCCAAAAGAGACTTTCTCAATGCCTAGAGCATTTGTGATACACTGGTGCTGAAGGCGGCTGAACTCAGCTACATTTTAGAGTTACAGCTCTAGCCCCAAAGCTAGGCAAGTTGAGCAAGCCATTATCCAAAGGCCCTCTTGTGTAACAGAAATGCCTCACCAATCTCAACATTGAGAGCCTTTTGAGGCTGGCCATTCATGAATGTGCCAGGCTGTTCTCCTCTTTAGAGCTGTCTGGGCATTATATGAGAGCTTGGAGGCTGCTTTAATTAAAGTTATCTGAATAGAGTACAGTATGCCAGATGTTCATAATAAATATAATGTTGCTTATGTAATGTTATGCCATCATGGAATATATTGGAATGGTTGTGACTCTCCATTATCAGCCACAATAAATCGAAATTTATTTCACTGTGTTTAGGCATTAAGTATTTCTCAACCTCTATAAATTAGTTCAGTATTTGAACTTCACCTTATGCTGAAGGCTTTCAATAGAGATAATTAAAGAGCTCTTCTGGCAAAATTAGTGCACATTATTTCCACTAGAGTTAAACACACACAGGGGATACTGTACGCTATGCTACTGATGCCTTTGATTGACATTTTTACAGTGTAAATGTCAGTTAAGCATTTCCCCCTTTTCTTGCATTTTCCCGAACTGCACAATGCTTAAAGCTGTAATTTAATCTTATAAGAAATCTGCACAGGGTAATGCTAATCTAACCTTTTTTAAGGTGGAAATCCATTCAAAATCTTCAGCTGATAAGCACCTGGTGCCTGGGCTCCTGCACATCTGTGCCAATCCTCTTGTAGGAGTTCAGTGTAATTGAGGAGCTTCTGTCACAATGGCAGGGTGAGGGTAGAGGAACAATAATTATTCTTAAAGATGTGTTTCACACACCGTACTTATGCCTAGTGGGATTGGAGGGGGAAAAATGAAGCAATGGTCACTATGGCTGGGCATGAGGTCTTTCAAGCTGGGTGAGTCTGTACTCTTTTTTCCTTGAGTTGAAACTATTTGACCCCTTGACTAGAGAGTCTGGCATCCAGACTGCTACAGATCAGGGTGAATTTGAACTCATCTTGTCAACAGCTGGTTAGGTGCTATCTACATGGCCAAAGTGCTGGTTCTGGGGTGCCTGCTACATAGCTGAGTATAAACATGAATGTGTCTACTTACACATCCTTGAAGTGCTTGCATATGTAAGCTTGGGACCTGCCAAGATATAGATGAACTTGAAGCAATGGCCAGAAGGAGAGCACCATGATAGAAAGGCTTTAGATAAGTCAATAGATAAAGGAAAATTGGGGTTTACCTTGTAGGATAGAGAAATGAAGACATCAGAAAGAGCAAAGGAAACAGACAAAAATCATTTTAAGAGTGAAGGTGGACCAATCAGAGGTAAACTTTTGAAAAGGTACAGCCTGGCACAGAAATGTATTCTGGCCAAGTCAAATTATTGATTCTGATGTCTATGACCTTCTGATTCCTGAGCCCCAGGGAACAGCTTGGTGGGTATCACAGTGATGGAGCCTCAGTTTCTCAGGAGGATGAAGCAAGATAATCAAAATTTCATGGACCACTTGGGCTATGTTGGAAATTCAAAGCCAGCCTCAAAACTTCATAAGAACCTGTCCAGTGTGGAGAATGAAAGGGAGGGAGGGCTGTATGTAGAGACAACTCAGTGGTAGACTGGAGCCCTGGGATCAGTCCTCAATGCTGAGAGAGGAAAAAGAGGCAGGGGGCTCATAACAGGTGTGCTTTCTCGTCTGGAACAAGGAGCTTGCATTGTGCTATACTTTGGAGGGGCATTTGTGCATGTCTAAGTACTTCTATAGAAGAATTCTTTATTAACTTTCAGAAATTTTCCAGCTTAAATGACATGTCAGTTTTTGGTTGTTTTTGCAAACCTCCAAACAAGCTAGAAAACAAACAAATAAATACCTGCTTTGACTTTCTAGCAGCTCCCAGCACAACCCTTCTCCATGCATCTGGTTCATTCCTCCAGGAGCTCACGTCATTCTTCCAACCTGTGCTGAGTGAAATGAACAAAACCTTAGGAGACACAAAGGAGTAGAATGGAGTCATGGAAAGACAAAATAACAGGTCAATCTGTTTGAATTTGATTATGAGGATGGCCGGGAAAAGTGCTCAGCAAAAGAACTGGGAGGGCCAATCTTACAGCTTGCTGAAGAACAAGGCCGTTCATTCTGCTTGCCCAGTCAAACTGAACACAGCCAAATCAGTTTGGAAGTCTCTCTCAGTGCAAAATGAGAATTTCTATTCAAGAAATCAGTGGTGATGGGCAGTTATTTTCTAGTTTAAAATTGAGGGGCACACCAAAGGAACACAGTCAAGGAGTGATTTATCAGAAAAATCTCCCTCATTGAGATATTATTCAAAATGTGTGGGCAAGTCCTTTGAAAGTACAGATGTTTTTGGAGATTCTTTCTTTCTCAACTTGGAACAATTAGTATAACTATAGGTTAATAGCATTATTTCACTGATACTAGCACTGTGTGTGACATCATTCACTGTTGATTATAAATAATAATTATGCTGTTGATAAAGTAATGTGCATGGTAACATGTCTGTGTTTATCGCTGTGTATATGGTATGTAGTCATGTCCATGTATGTGTATGCACTGTGAAGCTGACCAACACTGACTAGAGTGATACTGGCTGCAATTAGTACCTCTGTGTTTTCATACCTATCAGCTTATTTAACTGTAGACGTTAAATGTCAGAAAGTAAAGACATAGTGTGACTTCAATATTTTCAAGCTACTGCCTCTTTTAAGTTTCTTCAGATGGAAAATCACAAGTAAAAGTGTGTAGAGGAAGTTTCTGTCCTGCCTGGTCCTGCAGCCATTCAGGCCCAAAGAAACACACAGAGGCTTATATTAATTACATACTGTCTGGCCTATTAGTTCAGGCTTATTATTAACTAGCTCTTACAACTTAAATTAACCCATAATTCTTAAATGTTTAGTTATGTGACTTGGCACCTTTTCTTAGTGTGGCATTCTCATCTTGCTTCCTCTGCATTTGGCTGGTGACTGACTCTCTGCATTTCGTCTTCTCAGAATTCTCTTAGTCTGGCTGCCCCACCTATACTTCCTGCCTTGCTACTGGCCAATCAGCATTTTATTAAACCAATACAAGTGATAATCTTTACAGTGTACAATATCATTATCCCACACCAATAGCGTTTATATTTTTAAAATAATTTAGCCATTTAACTCTATGAAAATCACAAAGGTAAAGATACTTGCTCTTGAGGATAGGCATACAGTTCTGTCAGTGAAGTGACTGTATAAACACATGAAAAGTCTAGATGCCCAACATCCATGAGGAAAGCCAGGGTATAGTGCCATCACTGTGACTCCAGTACTGGGAGATAGGGGTGGATCATGTAGCTTACTCACTACCCATCTAGCTGAAGAGATGAATTCCTAGCTCAATGAGGGTATCAACAGATAGATAGATAGATAGATAGATAGATAGATAGATAGATAGATAGATAGATAGATAGATGATAGATAGATAGATAGATAGATAGAGTGAACTACAATAAAGTAGAAATAAGAAACCTGACATCAATCTTTTAATCTTTGCCATCTACACACCACACACATGCACACACACATACACACACAGAGTTTTCTGCTAAGCCTTTTATTTGTCTAAACAGTTTGGCTAGATTTTGTTAGAATCATCGCAGAGGATGCTGGGTCCAGGAATACCCAGTGTTTCAACATGGGGGATGATGGACAAGATCAAAATAGCTCTCCTGATTTCATATATTGTTTCCTATGGCATCTGTGATATGGTACCATGGGCTTTGCAATGGTTGAACCTCTTGACTCTTCCAGCTCAGTGGCTGTTGCATAGCTGGATCCCTTACCCATCATTGGTCCTATGCCTCCTCTCTTCTCATTCTTGAGTTTCCCATGAGAATGATAATTACAAGAACTACCTAGACAGGACAGGAAAATCACCCTACCTCACATAGGATGACAGATTGAGAATTTGCTTTAAACATTTGGAAGAGACCATTATTCTGTCTATTAACTTATATCCTTAAGTTATTTTCATTTTTATAATTTTAAGATTAAGGTTTAATATGGAGGTTTAGATTTTATTTCACTGAATATTACTGCCTATTACTAAAAATCAATTCAAGACTTAAATGCATAGAAAATGGCTGCCTCCTGAGGGCAGATACCATCTAAGGAATCTGTTCTCCAATTCCATCTGTGACTATGTATCTATGGATTTCTATTAAATGAACACTGGCCATAGCATCTCTGTGTGGCAAAGGGAAGGGATAAGTCAATGTTATCATCCTTCAGTCACTCAAAAAGTGTTAGTTGAGGTCCACTCTTGGCAGGTCCTGCTAGCATGGCAGGGATCAGCCCATAACAATGTCAAGGGAGGAGACACTGATACAGAGCAGTTGCACTGACTACAGCTCCATCTGTCAAGTAGACTGGGCCAAAGCAAGCCAAACATCTGGTAGAGCCATGACATTACCCAAACCCTTTGGATATACCTTGAAACTTGTCATTAAGTCCTTCTTTTTGAAATATTTGTATTCATTTCTTGAAAATTTCATAGTCTATTTTGATCATATTAAACTCTCTACTTTTCCCATCCTAACTCTTCATAGATTCTCTACCCCACAAATTCATTTCATTTTCTTCTTGTTTTTTTAAATAACCCATCTAGTTGAACGTATGTTATCCATATATTCCCAGGCATGAAGCAACCCAATGCAACGTGTTTATCTTCCGAGGGACCACACCCTCATTCTTGTGCAAGCCTTGTTCAGGTACTCATAGCCACTTGAGTGCAAGAGGGCTCCCATCTGCCTTGCCCTCTGGATTCTCAGTTATTCTGTCTGCCTACCTTCTCTTCCTTCTCTTCCACAATGATGTATGAGCCTTCAGGGGGCCTGATATAGATGCCCCATTTGTGCCTCGGCACCCCTGACACTTGTTCTCTGCAGACCCCTATTTCCTTGTACAGGGTTGATATCAAACACATTAAACCTCTCTTAGCTGATGTTGAGTGTGACATGGTCTTTCATGGGGTCCAAGAAGTATGGAATGTTATTAGGAGACCCTGATGCTCAGAGATTGCAGTCTACCATGGCCTAGAAGTTTTCTCCAAGCTCAGCAATGTAAAGGACTCCCTCCACACTGAGGCTTCCTGCCTACCTGCCCTTATTTGGAGGATGTCTCTAGGCTCGGATGCCTGATTTGTTTCAAGGATAACCTTTGACATAGTTCCCTGCAAATGTTTTTCATCTGATGCCTACATGATAATTAGATCAGTGCTCTAGCCATTTTGATAGGGTCATGCTTCCACTAATCCAGCTATATGATAGAAGTGGGCTATTTAATGCAAATTAGGGTTTTTTCCCAAGTTTCCCAATTCTGTATATTTCCTATATTCTGTAATGAAGTTGAGTTGTCTTACTGAAGTCCTGTCCTGGGGGGCAATCATCTCTGTTGTATCCACAGCCATCTAGACCCTGTTCCCTGAGGAAGAAGGAGCCCCACAGTTGATCCATGGGTTGTCACCCAGTGGCTGTAGCTGTAGCGTAGCTAGAGAGAAGGGTGCCGAAGGTCACGGTGGTCGCTGGAGGTCCAGGAGCAGATATCTGACTCTGGGTTGCTGTGACAGCAAGGCAATCTAAGGGAAGTGTTGGTGCAGTTGCTAAGAGCTGCAGTTGGCATGCACTGACATGCAAAGGCTGGTGCAGTTGCTAAGAGCTGCAGTTGGCATGCACTGACATGCAAAGACTGATGCAGTTGCTGAGAGCTATAGTTGGCATGCACTGACATGCAAAGTCTGCATGTGGACAAGACTTGGGGAGAGGAGGGAAGGTCTAGGTTTAGACACAAGGAGATTGAGATTTCAGAAACACAGGGCGGAAGTGGCCTCCTCTGAACCTCACACTAGTCAATTCCCACTACTTTCCAGTTAATATTTCTGTTGCAAATGTACATCTTGCCTCCTGCCATGGCTGGGACTGTTGCCCTACATGATCCAGCCCTGAGCCCTGTCCTCAGTCTCTGAGGTTGATTCCTCAGGGCCTAGCTTCTTCCACCCTTTTGAAAAGGTGTTCAAATTGCCCTGTCTTGGGAGATCTTTTCAGACTCCTCACTATGGCGATCCTGTTTCCAATCCCCCTGGCTCCCTTCCCCTGAAGTTTGACTGTCATGTACTCGGCTTGCAAGTTGCTCACTCTCCATCTCTCTCCTGCAGAAGGCCTGTTCCGAGAGAGAGCGGTACACATGCTGTCATTGAATGTCTCACGTACATAGGCCTTATGGGCTGCCAGTGACTACTTGCTGCAGGGGTGAGCAGATGTTGCTTACACTGTTTGTATCATTTGTGATCCTCTGAAAACATGTAAAACTGTTAACTCTATCCATTAAGTCATGGTGGGGGAGGCTCACCTAAGCTCATGCCAGGCACAGCGCTGGGGCTACGAAACCTCCCGGTGTTCAGACCAAACCTGCTGAAGGAGGAGCATCCAGTGGGAATGTCTTCAATTTCTCTGTATCCCTTTGATTCTGGTGAGCCTCATCTGCCTGCTGATATTGAAGCCATGTGCCTCCAGGAGAGAGCTGAGACCATCTCCAGATGTGCTTGTCACTGTTGGCAGCGATCATATTTCTGTCCATTTTGAACATATTTTTCTTGATTAATACAAGGAGCCCTATGTAGAGATTCTTAAAATTTACCTAACAGCTGCACAGTCAGCTCAGATAAGATCATGATCAGAAGATGTTCATTTCAGATGAAAGGATGATGTCATGTTCTACCCCATTTGCCTCTGTTCTGTAAAATTCAAAGCTTTGGGAGTTAAACTCTCAACTTTGCTAACCATAGGTATAATAAGGTTGCAGTCATAAATATGCTAAGTGTCCCAGGAAGTCTATGTGTGAGAGGAGTAAACCTTTTAGGAGTAATTCGTGTAGATCAGGGATGGTAGCTCAGCAGTCCGGGGCTTCTCTGGCACGCACACTGCTTTAGGCTGGTGCCTCAAAAGTACCAAAAGAAAGTATGAGGTTCGTCTCCAATAAAGGATCTGCTTGCAGACTGTGGGATACCCAGGATCTCAAGTGGCTTTCTTTATGGATTATTTCTCTGGAAAGCTGATTGGAGAACTACAAAAGGATGCCAAGTTCTTCCCTTGGGCACCTGCACAACCAGCCTTATTTGGGAACGCATCTGTTGAAGATGGAACCAAATCTTGGTGAGGCCGCACCAGATTGGAGCAGTTCCTCACCCTGAGGGAGCGTGTGTGTGAAGGAAGAACATAGAGGTGTCTGCTATGTGTTGAAGGAAACCAAAGTTGAGCTGCTAGGCCAGCCATGCAGTGTGAAGGACAGGAGACAACAGACGGTAAGAGAGAGACGTAAGGGGATTTCTGAATTACTCGGCTTTCCATTACTGTAAGAAATGCCCAAGGTAATCAGTTCCAAAGAAAGGATGGCTGGTTTCATACGGTGACCTCAGAGCTTTTTTGTGCTGTGTTGGGACAGCACATTACATGAGATAGAAAAAAATAGCTTAAGTTATCATAAGAAAGAAAGAGAAAGGAGAGGGTTGTGTTTTCATATCCTGTTCAAGTGCATTCCTCCAGTGTCTTTTCTGTCTCTTAGACCTTACCTACAGAATGTGCCACCAACTCCCAACCATGCAAACTGAGGACTGAGACTCCTACATGTGGGTCTGTGAAGACACAACAGTAGAAACAAACTCCAGGTAATGATCCATCCCTGATTGCCTCAGTGGCAGCCCTGACTGTTGGCATGGGTTTTCAGATGTCTGTCCTCAGAGCTGGGTGAGAGCCATGTTAACTACTGTACCTGGGCAAGCATGAAACAGTGACCAGAATGTTTGCAGAACTGGTCATTGTCCCTCATCCCCAGGAGTCCTCCTGGGTCCCAAATAGGAATGCTGGAGAGATGGAGCTGGAACCAAAGGATAGAATTCCACTGAGGGAGGGGCTAATTGATTGATGGTGCGGAGAGGGACACTGGTGTGTGCCACAGATGTGTGCCAGGAGAAAAGAAAGGGAAGTTTCCCTTTGAAGCTAGAAAATAAGTCTCAAATTTTAAACGTCAGATAGGAATGACCTCTATAAAATGTTATTTTCTGATCATTCAACAACCAGAGGAGAAAATGGGAACTGTTAAGACTGTTCTTGAGCTAAAATTGCAGATATTTTATTCCCATATGCTTATGGAAAAATCATCATTCAAATGTAAAGGACTCAGTAGGAAAGTGGGTAACAGATTTTTCATAGCTATATTATACTGGAAGTGAAATTAATACAAACTCTGTGATGAAGACAGGATGCCCAAGAACAAACCGAGTGTCCGTGGAGGCTGAAGCGGACCCCGTTCATTCCTTAGGTTCAGCACTAAATTTGCAGATGCTGAACACAACCCTGAGAATTTCACAGCTCTGTGTGTGCAAATTAGTGTAAATTGGAATGACAGAACCCTGGAATTGTAGCTAGAAGTCTTTTAAATGTTGATTCCCCCCTCCCCCGATTAATGTGCAACCTGGAGGGTTGTGAAGGCCCTTGCCTTCCCTCCAACGCTCTTCTGTCAGAAGGGAAAGACCCCCCTGCCTCCCAGCCTTATCTACATTCTGCCTCTGCCTCTGACAGAGATGTCGAGAGGATAAAGCTATCACACGGGCAAAGTTCTGGGAGCTTCTCAGAAGCGATCTAATTTGCCTACTTAGAAGATTTACAGAGAGGATAAAGGGAACTCCGATTCCTGTGAAGTGTCGTGAAACTCTCTGAGGAAAGGCAGGGAGCGCTCAGTGACTGGCACCCAGGAATTGGCATGCAGGAGAGTTAAACTCAAGCGTGTTCAGCCTCACTGCAAAGCCTCAGAACAGGCTTTCCCTGTGAGCTCTTCAGCTGTCTTGTGATTATCCACAGTAGGTTAATCCTCTACGTGGTGGCATCATTGGATCCTGGATGAAGATAGAGGCAGTGCTGCAGGCTTCCGCGATGGACTTAACCGAAACCTTACCAAAACATCGCTCATGAGAAGTGTCTGAAAAGTACATGAAACAAAAGCAACTGCTAGATGTGCTCTCAAAATTGTGTTGGGGGGTGGCTTAGCAGTTAACATGCTTGCTGTTGAAGCAAACGGACCAGAGTCTCATGCTAGATCCCTGAAAGCCACGTACATGCCAAGCTTCAAACACGGAGACGGAGGAGGAATCCCTAGAACTGTTTAGCTGTAGGACTAGCTACACAACAAGCTCTGGCTTTGGGAAGGTCGGCCTTAAAAGAACAAGGTTGAAGCGTAACTTAGCGAAGTCCCCAGCATCAGTCGCAGGCCTGCACACATCAATGCACAAATGCAAGAAAAGAACTAAGAACTGCCACCTGTGTGTACTGCTGTGGCTCTCCCAGGGCTGCAGACGTTTGCATGACACTGGCCACCTGTCAGTTCTCCAGCAGCACCCCTTCCTCTGGACTCTGAGTTACACCCCAGTCCACTTTTTCCTGACCCTGCATCTGTTTCTGGACCGACCCTACCCGGATGGCAAGGCTTCTTGTCTCTGTTCCGTTTCTCTCGCCCCCACTTCCATCCAGACTTCCAGTGTGATAGGAATGACTCTGCTGCCCTCCTGGTGACTAATGGTGCTTTATTCACTCTCATCCACAGATGCCCTTCCAACCTCTATTCTCTCCACTTCTTAGAGACTGAGAGGACCCAACCCATCTCAGGAAGTCACCATGAAGGACCTCCTCGTACCTCTCAGCCACACTCCTCAGTGGAACCTATCCATGTGCCTGTTTAGAAATTCGAGGGTGCTTAGCATGGAGATGAAGAGCTAAGGGCCTGGAGTGGTCGTGATGGGTAGGGTGCTGTAATACAAAGTCTGGTTCTTCCTCCACTGGAGTCAGAGAATGGAGGCATGACACGTGTCACTCACCCTTACCATCTGGATGCTGAGTTCTCAGGTGGGAAAAATGGTACAGGCAACTCCCCATAAGCTTCAGCCATTGAGTTGACATGTAATAGCCAATCAGTCATGAGGAGGTCATGGGATGTTCACGCAGGTCAGCTATGATGGTATAAATATTTCCATACACCCAATGGATTTTTTTAATGATGCTGAACTTAAAGTATTATTAAAACTATGAACTGTGACCTATCACATATGTACAAACACATATATGTGCCTTGCATGTATACACACATACACACATACATACATGTACATATGTAGATATACACAAAATATACACATATACACAGTACACATGCATATGCACATATATACATACACACATACATACATGTACATAAACACACATATGCAGATACATACACACCCAGATGGGAGAAGCAATGGTGGGAGTGGGTGTACTAGGCTCTCTGATGGAGAGACCTCAGCACCTCAGAACTTAGCCTGTTTTTTACATAGAGTTGAACAGTGAGGTTGAAAGATCCCCCCCCCCCCC
>JAQHUG010000093.1:4115407-4128457 GCA_028555095.1 Dicrostonyx torquatus
GCAGTCAGAGGACAGCATTGACCTTTCAGTCTGAGCTTTGGTAGAGGTAAGAACTGTCTAGAAGCCGATCATTCTGCTTCTTTGATCTTTCAGCTTTACCTTAATATCCAACTCTGAGTTTTTATTATTAAGACTAACTAGAATTTGTGCTACACAGTTAGTTAAGAGACTTTCCTTCCAACCACTGAGAGCCTGGCTTAACCCCGTGATTATCAAGTCCTTGGGAATATGGGTGCAGATGACAATATTTAACTTCCAATTTCCAAAGCCTAAAAGTGGGTTTTTCAAGCAATTTTAACACAAGCTAAAGATTAAGTCTGAAATATTCCCAGGGACTCATATCTTGCTCCTCATTTGGTAGAAGCATTTTGAAAAGTATGGGTCATGTAGGACGTGTGGCCTGCCTGGCAGTTGCGGACCTGTAGAGGCTGACGTCGTGTGGTTGTTCTGGCTCCAGTAGTTACAGGGTTTCCTGATCAGCCATCCTGGGGACAGGCTTGTCACTCGCTCCTGCTATTCTGTCACAACCACCATGCCAAAGCATGGTGTTATGAATTATGAGTCAAAATAGATCCTCTGGTTGATGCAGTGATGGGGGTTCCTTAGCTTTCAGAACTCACAGTGTCTTTTCCCAGGGTTCTCTCTGTGTCCATCTGTGTCCAAACACACACACACACACACACACACACACACACACACACAAAAGCACAGAGTTCCTCCTGGCTTGGGGTCCAGACTAATTGCTTCATTAATTGTATCATGTTCACCAACCACATTCAGAGTCATCAGGACCTTGTGATTTCAGCACATATACTTATTAGTGCTGTAGGCTCATTATTTTTTCATTCCGAAGGTTAGTCTGAGTCAGTTAGTAGGTAAATATGCTTTCAAGAAGAATTTCCCTGTCGATCCTTTAGGAGTTAAGAAGAGAAGAGAGCACAGCATGAAAAGACAGATCTAAGCAAAGGTCACAGACATGTCTCAGAAATCTTTCCATGTGCCTGTCTCCCCGAGTTGTGGCCTTCAAGAGCTTCCGCATGGGTGATCTCTCCTCTCACTTCATCTGCCTTGCTGCAATGCCCTTGTTCCCACAGGGGGGTTCCTGAAGCCTTAGTACCTCTCGTTACTCCGTCAGCTCCATTTTGTTAAACTCTACACATCTGAAATAAAGTTCTTAGCTGCGCCTGGATTTTTGAAGGCTGTCCTGATGGACATGGGATTTTTCACATGATGCAATACTAGGATCCTTCATCTCTATGGATGGATCATCTCGCTGTCTCTTGGCCTCCTTTATCTCTGGTGAGTAGTTAGATGTTGACTCATGAGGTGACACCTGTTTGTGGGTTGTTTATCGGATGTCGGGGTCCAGATTGTGTGTCCTGTTTCCTGTAGTTTGACCATTGTGTACCTGGTGTGGCCCCATCTTAACCAATGCTGATCTTTTCTGCCTAACACCATCGCTTCGCTCTTTAATTTCTGCTTACCTCTGCTCTCTCCATCTGGGATCCCCACTGTACACGTGTGCTACTCTGATTTCTGACTCCTTTCATTCTTCCGCTTGATTTTTCTTTCAGATTAGGTGACGTTACTAATGTAGCCTGAACTTCCTTGATTTTTTTTCTTTTTGGTACATCAAATTACTGTATTTAACACTGTAGTCTGTATAATCTTGTCCTTTCCCAGAATTTGAATTTCTTATTAACATTTTCTGTTGGTAATTCATTCTTAGAACAATTTTTCTCCAATCAAAAAGAGACTCTTTGTTTTAAAACTTAACCAATATAATACAGAAGAAGGAAGGTTCATCGATGAGGGCTGTGAGCCATGCAACTGCTGGCGTAATGGTGAGTTTTGAGTGTTAGCGAGAAGTTCTGCTACTTTACAGAAGCTGTGGTAGCAGTTTCTCCCTAAGATAGACTCATGACATCATAGACCTCAGGAGAGGGCTAGGTTTCTAATACCAGGCCTGCTGTTCCTCCAGGTAAGTGGGCTGTAGGTCCACTTAGAGAGCTGTTGGTTAGCCCTAAGATGTAAGTGCGACTATTACATCATTTAGGATATCTGGTGTTGGCTGGTCATTTTCGTGGATTGTATGTGTCATGGGCTGGATAGGGCCATTGCGGGCTTTTAACGGAGCACTTTGCATCTCATGTTCTGTCAAGATGAAGGTTAATCCTCGGGGAGGAGGTGGTTAGGTCTGGTACAGCGCAAAACTTCCAAGTCTCATATCCAAAGTCTGTGATGGCTCCAACAAAAGGGATTACCTTTCCAGAGACTGTCATGGAAAGCAACAACTGCTCAAAATGCTGGCAACAACTGTCTGTGACATTCACCCCAGCTGACAACTTTACAAAGCAACCCCTAAACCTAAGGCTCAGGGAGTTCATGGAAGATGAGCTGAAATGATTTTGAGAGCCAGAAGAGCAGGAACTCTGCTGCAAGGTTGTGTCTTGTAGATATGACAGAAAATCTACACTTATAAAATCTCAGCACTATGGCGACTTTAAAAAGACCTAAAAGATGATAACAACACCATGACAACATGGGTGGTGGAATCTTCAAGGGACCTGATCCCCAGATGAGCTGCTACAGGCAACTGAACAATTGAAGATTGCTCAGAGAGAATTAGTCTTCCTCAGGAATGATTCTTCTGAATGGTCAGTCAATCCCAAATCATCAGCTGTAAAACATATGCACTCACGAAACACTAAGTGGGCTCAGCAAGTTCCATGTGTGTGTGTGTGTGTGAGAGAGAGAGAGAGAGAGAGAGAGAGAGAATGCACACACACATATACACACATACATTCTCCCTTTTTCTCATTTTCTTCATTCTGATGACAATCCCATATTTTTAGTACACTGTAAGAAGTCTGGATTCTTAGTCCTCCTTGGTCTTCACCCTGGAGCTTCACAGTTGCTGCCATTTTCTCAATCATCATCTTGTTTGAAACTTTACTGTGACCTTTCCTTTCAGTACTATTTATCTATGATAGCTCTCCCAAGTTTTGTTTGATTCCTGTTTCCATTTTCCTTACTGGAGGCCAAGTCATATCAACAGAACTTACAGACATCCAACGCTCCTCCAAACACTCAGAGCCAGAAATTCCCTCTCTGAGAGCTGACGAAGCTTTGTGTTGTTTGAAGAACACTTTTCAATTAGGGTGTGTGGACCTGGCTGCATCTCTGTTCTCTTCATGAGTAAATAGCAGCTCGGGGTCAGATAAGGGGACAGGGCAAGCTTGGGGATCTGCCTGTCCTATTCCAATGTGCATGCCCACAGCCATATGGCTACTGGGGTCACACGGGACAGACAGAAACCTGCTGTCCAATACTCATCCCTGATCTCTGTTGACGGTTTCAAGACTTCTGACCTGCTGTTTCTCCCAATCAGGATTTTAGCTTTGGACAACCCAAAGCGTTGGCCTTTCCTGTCCGTTTGTCACTGCAAGCGTTGCTGCTCGGCACAATTGTGGGTATAAAATGATGCTTCCATGTGTCACACAGATCTGGAGACCATCCATTACTCTATGGGAGCTCTATGCTGGAGGAATCAAGGATGAACTTTGAACCAAGCCAGAGAGTAGAGAGATGGTTTTGCTGTTCTTACTCATGTTTGGATAAATTTCCTATTTACCATTTAATTTATGCATGTCTATATATCCTTCCCAAAACACTAGAGTCTTAATATTTCTAACAGTTTTGTCCTAATCTTCCTTTTTGCTCATGGGGCTAGGAGGAGACAATTTTCTGAGCTACTTGTTCTCCTCCATTGGAAGACTTCAGCTCATTAACAATTGCAGTCTGTGAAAAAGAGTGCCCTTCCCAGCTCATTGCATTAAGTACGGACTGTGAAGTTAGCTGCTCAATGGTGCCCTGAAATTTTTCAAAGATCATGAGGGGTTAGCTTTGTACTCCTTCTAATAGCATTTGTGGCTAATGCAAAAACTTAGTCTGCCAAATGCAAAAGCTTCCTTCAATGTCAATCCGATTTTTTATGAAGACAGAATACATTTTGCACTACCAACGGTGAGATTTCCTATAATCTTTCCTTGCCCTGCTTTCTGCTCACAAAAAGCTATTTAAAGTCCTTTTACATTCCTAGATGGAGATGGACCAAATGGAGAAAAGCCATGGAGAGTGACCCTTGGTGGCTTAGCATGGCCGAGTAAGGCCTTTGTCAGGAGAGTCTCACAGACCCACCCTGTGGTTTCCCTGGGATGAAAGATCTGTAGCAAAGAAGGATCCTCACAAAATGCCCACTGTAAGATAAGTTAGGGTGAACTCTGAGCCAGTGTGTGCTTCTAACTCCTAGGATACGAAGTACAAAGTCTGTGTAGCTTGGATATGTTTCCGAAACCCATCTTCAAAGCACTTACTTATGTTAACCAGACATTTGAAAGTGTGCATGTTCATTCAGAGGCAAGAAAGTGCATCACACAACGTGTTGGGAAGGAGAAGACAATTTCTGTGAGAGCCTTCCTTGGCACTTCAGAGCTTCAGACGTCATCTATTCATGCATGAGTTTGTGGCTGAGTTCATCCATTAGGATGATGTAGAGAACGCCAATAAATCCTTGGGACAGAGTAGAGAATGCTTGGCACGGAGTGGTTCTCAAGGCTCGTCCTGAACACACACTTTGCTTTTGTCTTTAGTCTAGGCATTAACTCATCATGAATGGTAAGGTACCTCAAATTAAAATGTGAAATATATGGGTCAAGTCATTCAGCTTAAACCCTGTAAAAGGATGGAATGTTCCAACTCACAATGTGAATAAAGCAAAATTGCCACTTCTTTGCCTCAAAATGACTGTGAGAATGATGAATCTTTTTAAAATATTACCTTGGGGGTTAGAGAAAAAGTTCTAATAGTTAGGAGCACTCGCTGCTTTCCAGACGTGGTTGCCAGCACTCACATCTGGTAGCCTACAACACCAGTCTCAGGGGTTGGACACCCTCTTCTGGCCACAGAAACCTGAAAGGAAGTGGTGCACATAAACCCACACAGACACAAGCCAAACCTAAATTTAAAAGGTAGTTTCAAAAATCTTTTAAAAGGTGGTTTTTCAGCCCATAGTTACTATATGAAACTGCTTTCATTTTTTCCCTTAAATCATTGCACAGGGATATAGCATCTACAGAAAGTTGCACTTAGCTACTGCATACAAGTTAATGCATTCGTTGGGAAGTCTACATCTGTCAAGTTCTTAGTGACTTCACTAACCCCACTCACAGAGCTCTGCTATAGGGACTGTAATACTTCCTAAAGGTCCAAGCACCTACTGCTACCACCTGGAGGATCAGGTGTGATTTTCTGGGTAGAAATGTCTTCAGAGCACACTAACATCTTTGTTTGCACTTCTTGTTGGTGGCTTGGAAAGGAGAAATAGCATGGAAACTGCCCACACTACTGAACATCATCTATATGTGATCACCTATATATAATATGTGATCACATCTATATGTTATCATGGGATAATTCAGCTCCATTCTGCACTAAGGAAAGAAAGCCATAGAGGAGAAAGGACTACTTTAGCCATTGACAGGAGGAGCCCTAGAGGATGCTGGGGATGAGACAGCTACCCAACTGTGAGAAGATTTCTGCAAATAAATAAGAGGAAGTTTTGGGAGAACACTGATGATCCTTGTCCCTGTGGTGGGAGAGGGTGCGAGTGGTTGATTTCTCCCAGGGAGCCAGAGAAATGACATGTCAGGAGTCTCTAGGGTGTCACCATGGAGGGACTTATGCATCCACAGCTAACTGATCCTTCAGCATCGGCATCAGGATGCAGGAAGATGTTGGGAGAGGCTGAACGAGACCAGGGCACATGACTGAAAGATGCAAAGTGCCATGCCCCATGGGAACATATGACTTTTTCCTGCCTCCATGCCATTGCTTTCTTAAAATCTCCATGAAATCTTTCTAGTTCTTGTAGTTTCTTTCCATAACCCAATTACACCTGGTAGAAAAAAAAATCATAAAATCGGTGCAGTCTAAGAATGATTATTTTTGCATATTAGAATTTCTCAATTTGTTGGTGATAAACAGTTTTGTCGTGTCTTTGTTCTTAGGGACAGCTATATTTTTTAATAAATAAGGAAATTAATTGACTGGATTTTTTCTGATTTGTATGGGCCCATTTCCGAAAACAATTATGATGTGTTTCGTTCCCCAGGTCCCACTTTGTTTCCCCTAAACCTCCTAAGAATTCAGCAGGGGTCTCAGATGTGAGCCACTCACAGGGCCCATGGTTTTCTGACATCAAACTGATGTTTCTAAACCCGCAGCGTGATATTCTGGCACTTAATTTCAAAATGCAGCCTAAATCACAGGAGCCATAATATGTCAAATGATCCCACCCTCGCAGGGGGAAAACAGTAAGTAATGAAAACGCTATGATTGCTTTTCTGTCCTCCAAATGACAGTTATCACCTCAATGACCTGCTCCGGGCGGACCAGTCTAGACCCGACACACTAAGGGATAACGTCATCTAACAGGGTAGTTACAAAAATCAATACAAAACCCATTTCAGAGATACTCCGTGTAAGAATCCTGGCGTAATGCTCATTTATTGAATAGGCCTGGGGAAAAATACACAACAACTTCTCTGATATATATGCCTTACCTCCCAAGCAAAGGAATTCTGTAGGTAAGCAATAATTGTATTTTTCAATCTATTACTTAGACTTGGCAGGGCTCAGGCTGGAATCTAATATATGGATGATGGCTATAACTCAATTATGGCGTTTCGGCAGAATCCTAGTGTATTCAAAGAGTAAAGGTACAGAACTTGGCAGCTCCCTTGCTGGGCTTGTAGGAACAACTGTGTCTTGAACACGTCTTTACAAGCTAAACTCCTGTCCTATTGACTGTTCAGAGACCTGACCATTTAAAAATATATATTTACACTGGTAATTTCCTTGACATTTCTGATACTGATTTTTCCTCCCATGTTTGGTCTGCATTTGGGAGACAACGCATTCTGTTTGAATAGACAGATGCATACTTACTGTAGCCGGGGATGATGGCCTGGGATTGCCGGCTGAAATCCTTGATGTTGAGAGACAAGCAGACTTCTGTGTGCCAACAGCTGAGACCCATCCCTAAACTCACTGCCTCTTCCGTCAGCCTGAGTAACGGTTGCATTGAGAAAGGGCAAATGACAAGGTAGGGAGTGAAAGTTCCCTGTACAACAACTTGAAAAGAAATATCTGGACAGCTGGTAAAAGGATTTGAACTCAAATGAGGGCTGCTCCAGGGACGCCATAATGAAAGCAGTTAAATCAACTCACGCCCCCCAAGCCCAATCATCCTAACCTTCACACTTTATGACCACCTCATGGCTCCATCACCTGGTTGCTCTGATTCTAAATGAAGAGCCGCCCTGGCATTCCTCAAATCCTGGAACATAAACATGAGCCTTGCGTGGTCAAAGAAAAGCGTTTTCGGGCTGTTTATGCTAATTTCATGGGGTCAATATGCATTGACCATGCTGCTCTTAAACCTGGAAAGAAATTGGATTTTAATTATTCTCTAGTCCATTTATTTTTAAAATAAATATTTATGAATAGACCTTGAAAACCTTATGATAGTTGGCATTTACCTGTTTTAAATACATAACAACAATGAAAGAAAATGGGACCATAAATCTGAAAGAGAACAAAGAGGGGCAGGTGTGGGAGGGTTTGAGGGAGGAAATGGGAAGGGAAGTGAGGAAATTATATTATAATCTCAACATATTATTAAAAATGAAATCAATACATTCACCATCTATAAAAGTTTCCTGAATTCAACGATATTTGTCTGGGAAATCCAAATATTTCTGTGCCTGCTTCCACCAACACCAAATTCAAATCTCTTCTGTCAGTCTAATTAATCATATTCCAGTCAACATATTTCAGACTCCTTAATCACCGCATTGACTGACCTTGGGACCACAGTCTGTACAACCACAGACTCATGAAAAGTCTAATTCTGATCACTGTCCAGTTGAAAATATGAAAATTACCTTGAAGTTTCATAGTGCTGTCTTCATTCTCCAAATATGGACTTTTGATGATATTATTCTCTTAGCATCTGTGGTGGACAGACAGAGACCAGATCGCAGAGCCATGAACCTCATTTAAACCATGTCTTCACAACATTTGCCGGAATTTGGGAACTGGTGTCCTCTGCTCCTCCATTCTGCATCCTATAACACTGAAATAATCCTGATCTTCATGTGGGAGAAGCCGTGCCTGTGTAAGCCCCACCATGTATACAAGATCGCTGCCACTGGAAGCAGAGAGATTTACTTACTATGTCCAGAGAGGTATGTCTACCCTGGACCCTGCGGGCTGCATGTTTCCCGGGAAAGCAATGCATACAGCCTCACACACAGAATCATAAATGTACTTACAACACCAGATTGTTCTTTAAAGCATTGTCTTTCACTGAACCCAAGCTCACTGACAGTCTAGGTGGGTGGCTTGTCAGGTCAGAGGACCCTTTTGTCTCTAGACCCTCAGAACTAAGATTACAGGTATGTACTACCACACTTGTAAAGTGGCTGGCACTTTCTAAGACATCTCACCAGAGCTGATAATTATAATTTAAATCAAAATGAGAACTCTGGGCCTTGTTCATGTTAACCAAGGCCTTCACACTGAGCTACATCCTCAGCTAGAACAATGTTTTTAAGCTGTAATAGTTACACTTTTGTGACAATCCTATATGATGGGTTTAAAGTCAACATGATGGGATTTACACAACGATGGTGAGGAAAGCTAAGTACATCAATGATATGAATGACAGCAGGTCCCACAAAGTCCAAACAAGCAAAGCTCTGGTTACCTGCCTTAGACTTTTACATGCCAAGTACATAGAATACCAGTGTTTGATCCCACAATGATGTCAGGAGAAAGACAGGTCTTCCAAATAGTCTGTGCTTCTAAGTACCTAACAATTCAAGTATGACAGGCTTCAGGCAGGATTGTTAAAAGAGATAAATTCATAGGCTGTAACTAATAACAAAGGATGCTTAGAGAGAAGCTACCTATGTGGTGTGGTATTTAAGTCCCTGGCAGTGCCCTTAGGGATTAAGGAAGATATTCTTGGCCATGTCCCCCAAAACCATATAAGCCACCCCAGCACAGCTCTGAAGCCAGGTCTCACCTTCCCTCTTGGAATTATTTTGTTTTTGTTGGGTTAATCTCACCTTCTATTCTGCTTCACTGTACTGATTTGAAGCCAGAAAACAGAGAGGTATATCAAAGGCTCCTTCAGGAAGGCCTGCCTAGACACCGCTTAATTCCCTGAGCAAACAGTGTGCTTCATAGAGAAGAGGATTTGAAGCCACTTAAATTACTGGCCAGGTTCTCAACCTGAGTCTCCATGTCTACGTGTGAGACTGAGACCAGGCGTTGATGGGAAAGAAGAAATGGAAGCTCTCATTCTGCCTTTGTGTTTAATGCGAGAGTTGTGAGGGAAAGTCTACATGATGTAAGGAACAAGGAAAGGCTGCCTCTTCAAAGCTTTCAGTAGCCTGTAATTGTGGGTGGTAGGCCAGAGAAAGTCCTCGCCTCCTGTGATGGGAACTGCTCAGCTTGTGGTTAGCGCTACTGCTTGAAACAGGTGAGCGTGTACCCAACTCACTGTTGAAAGGTCTTCATTCATGACCCCGGATGACCTCAAACCAGAAAGAACAGTTACAAAGTGTTGTATTTTAGACCTTGAATATTAATATCAAACACCACCACAGTCTTTGAATATAAGCTCCCTCTGGCTCCAGCTCACAGGGCAACTCAAGATTCCAAGAAAAGGATGGGGTGACGCTCTTAGTATGTAGAAGAATGAAAATAGAGTAATGTCTATTATCATGCACAAAAAAAGTCCAAATGGATCAAAGACCTCAATATGAAACCAACCAACCACACTGAAGCTCGTAGAAGAAAAAGTGGGAAGTACACTCAAATGCATTGGCATAGGAGACTACTTCCTAAATACAACCCCAGCAGCACAGACACTGAGAGAAACAATTAATAAACGGGACCTCCTGAAACTGAAAAGCTTCTGTAAAGCAATGGACATAGTCATTAAGACAAAATGGCAGCAATAAATGAAGGGTTCCAGGTAGTCCCCAAGCACCCACCATCCGTCCACTAGGAAGAAGGAGGCAAGCCAGGCGTGGCAGGCTGAGACCAGTGAGCATTCTTCAGTCCTAACAGAAGATGGCAGGAATGCAGGCAACTGAGGAGATGGGTGAAGGTTTTACTTGAGTGGAGAGAGCACACGATGGTGGTGTGTGCTTGTCGTTCTCGTTTGCACAAGGTTATAATCAGGGAAAGTGATTTCTACAACAGAAAATGGACCAGCTCTCTTGTACATCCAAGGATGACAGTGTGGGTCAACTCCAAAGGTGATGGAGAGAGCTGTTCATCAGGGTAGCATGTCACTGTCTGTCTGCAACTGGTGCAACATGTTTAAAGCCCATTGATCTGTACACTTAAACAGGGTGTAAAACCCATGTCCATCGTAGGGTAAATTCAAAACAAGGAGACCATTCCTTCCCACGCTCCAAACAAAGTCACTGACTTAGCTCCTGAAGCTGCCTGACAGGTTAAAATAGAGAAACTGAGGTGCCTTCCTGGCTACCTCAGATACTATTTTAAACTCCAAGCTGTCATAGTATTATATTTCTGAGTTCTAGCCTCATTATCTAGTTCACCAGGAAAACCTTCTAGAAGCTTCTAATGTGATCTGCTTTCAGGGTAAAGTGGTCTTTTCTAGTGGACTGACTTGCTTTTGGGTTGAAGGGTTGAGCAGACAGCCTTGCTTTCGTTCTTTATCCACTGACTGGAAATCTTGGCCGTGAACAATCTACTCCTCCCAGGCTCTTCGGGCACATCTGCCCATAGAAGGAGGACAGCAGCATGGCACCATCTACACTCAGGTATTTCTGCCCACGCAGTCAGGAGTGCCTTTGTGAGCACTGCAGAGGCTTGCCCCTAAGCAGAAAGGAGAGGCAGCGATTTTTCTTCCTCACCTAGCATCAGTTGAAGTCTGCATCAAAGCAACAGAAAGCATACATGTTCTATTTGTGGGCATGGCTGCTCTGATACTTGACCATGGACTCCCCGCCACTGGCTAACCTAGACAGACTCCTGTGTTGAGCAACAAGTAACTGATGTCTACATGTATGAAATGGAAGATTGAAAAGGGAAGAGACTTGTTGCCTTTTCACGCACATTCACATCTTCGCTGGGTAAGGATTAAAGATCACTGCTGTGAAAACATTCTTGACCTGTGTTCTCCATCTGGTCTCGGCTGTTCACAGTCCTTATGCTGATCTCTGCTTTTCTTTGCTTATATGAGGAATACTGTTCTCTCTTTTTCTTCTTGTACTATAGCACTCCGGTTCAGAATTATCCAAGACTCATGAGGAAGATAAAAGTACACGTTTTGATGGGTACAATAACAAACGGGTCCGCACGGTCTGTAGCAATGGCTCACCCTTCACGCAAAGGACAAAGCGGAATCACCTGTGAGTGCCTCCAGGTTCCTCCCACAGCATCTCCTCTCAGTCCCCCCAGGAGGAGCGGTTTACAATGCTTTAGTATTTCAGCACTTCAAATGCTTTTCCTCTTTTCCCCTGGTGTCAACTTAGGCAACTCCCTAGTGGAAATCTGAAAGAAACTTGCCAGTGAAAAGCCTGCCCTTCACTGTCCTGTCCTCAGACTTCTGGTGCTCTGACATGGTACACAGTTCAAGCATCTGAAAGCCACTTTTAACATAGTTCTAGCAGCCTGTGCAGTGGACTCTAGGCCTTCTTTGGAGGTGAGTCTTATTTCTCGAATATTCTCATTGTTCCTAATACAGTGTTTTCTTAGGACTGGAAATATTCATAGGGTGGATGTCACCTGTGTACTTGTTACTTGAAGCAAATTGATAAACTCCTGGAATTCCTTTGAACACAGTGCCAGGGAAATGCCCCTCCCAGAGTTGCATCTGTGTCTCCTCTTGGTGCCTCAGAGTTGCTGGCAAGTTCTATTTTATTCCGTGTGTGTCCTGATAGTTCTAAGAAGGGAAATGCATCCTAATGCTTCCAAATAAATTAGATTCTGCTCCATTGTAAAGTGAAAACACAGCCTCTTCAGAAAGGATGAACAACAATCACTATTGAATAAAGTATCAATAGGCTTGAGCTGTCTCCAGCCAGGACATTAGGGAGAAGAGATGGCTTAATCCCACCTCTGTGTCCCCATCATGCAAATTAACCAACCACAGTGCAGAAAGTAAACATGAGTCCCTTCCATTTGGTGCATTTGGCAATTTTTTCTGACAAAAATGAGAATGAATGAAGAGAAGGAAATCAAAGTGAGACTGGAGAGGGAGGGAGGGCAGAGAGAAGGAAAGTATTGCGAGTGTGGGCTACGAAGCATATTTTATCCCAGGGTTAGGACCAAAAAAAATCAGAGATAAATAAGAATATAACAGGCGTCTTATGAAAAATTAAAGTAAATCCATTTTAAAAAGAAAAACCATCCCTGACACCAGCCATAGAGTGATGCAGGAAAAATTCACAGATTTCTGACAATTAAGTTAAAATGAACATAATCTTTGTATTCGAAAATTAAGTAGAATCCAGGACCCTATCTTGAAAAGGAAAACAGCTGAAGTATAGACGTGAAAATGAAGTGCTTGAGACAAAACGAGTGCTAAATTAATGTTGGGTAAGACAATGTAGAAGAAAAGCTTAGCTGACTCAAAGGCATGCCTAGGAAAAGAATTAGAACTGAAACACAGAGGTGAGGGACGCAAACAATAGATAGCATTAACAAGCCAATGAGCTTTAACTACTTTATTAGTCATGTGATCTGGGTGGGTCAGGGAAAATATACAATATCTCCAACATCTTCATTTGATGAAAATAACAAGGATAAAGATCCAGGAAGTTACAACACCTGGTCACCATGCCCACAGGAGAACATCACAGCCACTATGCTTCTGGAGAACATCATGGCCAGACAGACAGACGGCCACTATGCTTCTGGAGAACATCATGGCCAGACAGA
>JAQHUG010000093.1:4145599-4184417 GCA_028555095.1 Dicrostonyx torquatus
GATTGTGTGTAACCTACAACATAGTCACTATAGAGAAAGGATTGTGTGTAACCTACAACATAGTCACTATAGAGAAAGGATTGTGTGTAACTTACAACATAGTCACTATAGAGAAAGGATTGTGTGTAACCTACAACATAGTCACTATAGAGAAGGGATTGTGTGTAACCTACAACATAGTCACTATAGAGAAAGGATTGTGTGTAACCTACAACATAGTCACTATAAAGGATTGTTGCATAGCCTTACGGTAGCTGTAACCCATTTTTAAAAAAAGTCCTACTGACCAAATGATGTTTTATCTCCATGTTGTAACACCTCCACAGCATTCTCTTATTGCACAAGGAGCAGTCTACATAAAAGTAGCCATTCCAACCTGTGGACAGCCGCTGGGAACAGAACCGTTCCAGAACCAAGCCTGCTGACTATCTGCCAATCCTGAAGTCATGTAGGGAGTGATAAAGAGGCCTAATCCCTTCACAGGACCCTGAACAACCAGAAACGCCCTTCCTTTCTCCCCTCCTAGGGGAGAACATTGAAATGCACACAGCCCTGTCAGGAGCCAACATGAGGGACCTCCAAAGTCCTCTGGGAAGGTCTGGGCTAGGAGAAGACTGTGCAGGAGCTAACTGCCTTCTCAAAGGTGAATTTCCTTACGCATATGATTGCTGGGTTAACCTGCTCTTCCCAACACTGAGGGGGCTGGAGTAGCCCATCGTGGTTGGATTTCTGAATAGGGTACGCTTGTACTACCAAGGATATGCCAATAATTCCAGGTAATCAGCAGAGTACATTACTGGGAGGAAACTTGAAACAACAAGCTGTACAAACAGAATAGCAATCAGAAGATTTAATGCATTTCTGATGTACATTTAAAGCACTGACAGTGGGCCACAGATGTACATGTGTTGTGTTTTATATTGCTGAGATATGGCCTGTGAGAACCTATTACAGCCGATCATCGTCTGTGGCGGAGGGGCAGAGGAAGGAAAAAATTCCATCACACATTACTCCCTCGGATGTATTAGAGAAACAAATTGTACTCGGAATTGAAAAGTCACAGGCTTATTCTGCCTTAATAAATTCCTGACAAAAGGCTAAGTGTAAGACCAGAAGTACTCCCCAAATGTTACAGCACCACCATCTCTGACATCTCAAGACCGCTCCAGGCCTCACCAGACACCAGCTCAGGGGCTCCACAATACAACCTCATTCTTTCTTCTTGTTTCTTTTTCTTCTTTTCTCTCCCCCCCCCAACCACTTCTTGATTCAACACAACCATTCTGAGTCACCTGTGCTTGACAACTAAAAATCCCCACAGCAAGGAAAAGGCCACTTCAAATAAGATGTTTTTACTGAGCCATTCCCACTGGCTAATCTAACAACGAGTTTTGTAATCTGGTACGCTCATCTTCAGCCAAGGCATTTTATCAAACATGCTGGACAGTTTTCAGGTTCAGGCGGAACAGTCTGAAATGGAGATAAGAAAGAGCAAAGTGCTGTCTTTTGGGAAGCAGTGTCTATGGGTGCTAATTATCTTTAGAGGGTGAAATGTCTCATATCAGCGGTGCGCCTCATAAATATCAGATGCACAAATGAGTTCTTACATGATTAAGAGCACTGCTGATCTTCTAAAATGACTTCGTGATAGTGACCTAGTTGAATTTTTATAAACCAAGATATTCGGTATTGGGTAGCAATTTCATCAAGGTAACTTCCTGTCTCAAAGTATTCCTTTTTCCTTTCTAACCTACTGAGACTCATCTCTAAAGAGTAGATAATTTAAATTTTATTATCTCAGTATGATATATACTGATTCTATTTTTATTCTAAAGCTGGTAAAAATAAATGATAAGAATCTGCAAAGTAGTCACGGAGTCTACAGAACTACATCTCACTGTTTCCTCTAAAGCCTTCACCCAGATCCCCACAGAAGCAGCACAGATAACACAGGAGCCATGAAGGTCCACACTGGGCTCCCCATGGCCTGAACTGGGTACTGTCATAAGATCTCTGTCGGAAACAGAGGGGCAAATTTGTCTCTTTCCAGTGTCAGAACTTATGTCATAGTGGTTTGGGGTGTAGTAGGCACTGATCTGCCAAGTTGAAGTGGTTCCACTTTTTATGGTAGTCAATCAGGAAAATCACCGATTCTTTTATTCCAATATTAATTGCTAATATTAACTTTCAGAACAATCACATAGTAATACATCTATCTATCCTATTTATCTATCATCACCATTCTCTATGTATTTAGCTATCATCTATTCATCACCTATCTATATCTGTCTTCATCATCAACATCCAAATCCAGCTACACGCTCTCTGTCATCTACTTATTTATCTATTTTATGGATATACGTTTGTGAATTATGGAATGACTGTGAAGAGTCATGGGGATGCAGCAGAGTTTGAGTACTTTCTAAGAGGAGACCAAGGCTGTTAGGTATGTTAGGGTCTCTCTGGTAGTGAGATACGGGAAGTGAGGGCTGTTTCTGCATCATAGCTGAGCTGCAGAAGCAAGACACTCTGGAAATTACAGAGGTCAAAGGTGTCAGGGACCAACCTCAACAAAAATGCCTCTTGCCAGGATAGAGGCGTGGGGATTTAGAAATACAGTAAAGAATATGAAGGTGCAAATGAAAATAATAAAACAGAAAAACATAGAATAGTACTGGGAGGAAATTCCAGTGAGTACTGAAATTTGCCCGCACTTAATTTCCAATTGCTTAAAGTACCCCTGACCCCAAAAGGTAGAAGTAAGACAAAAGACTGCATTAACATGATTCACAGGATAAAAGAAAATGAACATACCCAATTGAAGGTCACAGGCTACATTCATAGCTAAACATCCTGTTACTAGAACAAAACAAGTCACAATTATACCCTAGACCAAAACATTCTGTAGGTAAACCACTCCCTGGGTGGAATCCAAATGTATTTCCTTAAGGGCACTGGAACTTAGTTGAGTCCTTAGACTTTTGTTTGAGGTGGGAACAGATCTTCCTCTCTATTCCTGGAGCACGAGGGCTAGCTATTAGCCACACCTGTTGACAATGACCTTGAGAGAGCAGAACTCTGCGATTTACAGATAGACAGGAACTTTGTTTGAGGTAGAAGTACAAAAACCTTGAAGGAACTAGAGGTAAGTTCCAACTCTCTGACCTTTGGTCAAAGTGGAAATAGGCCCATATTTTCAGGACTCCACAAAAAAGACCTGAGTATGTCCAGACAAAGGAAGAGAAGACGGAGTCCAAAGGAATGAACATGAACATGAATGGAATGATGAACAAATGGCAGTGTGGGTGGCCTTTGTCAGTGAGGACCACAGCTCTCCAATGTGTGATGTCAGTGGGCTGTTGCTATAGCCATGTTGTGTGTCTCCTTTTTACTGAGATGAGTCTCTGTGCCTGACCTGATGAGCTCCGGGGTGTGTTTCTATTGTTAATCAGCCCTGCAACTATTCTCAACTCTGCCAGGCTCACGCTAAACATCACTCACTTTCAACTCTCAGTAAGGAAAAGTGCTGAAATTGTTTTCCCTTCTTTTTGAGTGTCCCTTCTTCTACAAAGGTGACACACAGAGATTAGGAATGAATTCACAGCACTGTCGACTAAAGTTGATCTCCCAGGGTCCAAAAAGTTTGCAATCACACTGATGCCTTTCCTCATTCTCTTCCTGTTCGCATTGCTGGCAGATATGCTCGGTTTTGTTCCATTGTCTTTGATGAGGAAATAATGATCTTCCAAACCGGAGAATATAAAATTATATACCACAGTTGAAACCAGTTCATATTAGTTTATCATCCCAGACTAATCATCCTGAGATATGAACAGAAAGCCCTAAGGGGATTCAACTATGATAGCTTCCACTTGAAAAAGTTGTGTTGAAAAACCTGGGTTTGATGAAAAGGGGGAAAAAAACAAAACATAGCATGCATTTTAATCACTGGAGAAATAAGAAGAGCTTTCTTGCCCAAGCTTGATTTTCTGGCTAAATTTATGGAGAAATAAGGTTTAGTAGCCACTAACATTTCCCAGGTAATCTCCATGCCTGTTCATGTATGTTTTCTGCACCCTGTGCTTTAAACCTCAGAGGCAATGCTTGCTCAGGCATGTTTCAGTAACACATCTAAGTCCTCGGTGACTTGCTGATGTATTCTTACAATGTGGACCTGGTGGTCCCTTACTGGTAGTGACTCAGGGACTTGGGATTGTCAAGACACCTAAATTTCGCACACTTGAGCGATTTCACTCCAGCCAAAGGGACTAAATGTGGGGAACATTTAGTATGTGGAGAACAAAGGTGGACACATTAGAGCATGAACAAAGGTGAACACGTGTCTCACACACTGTTAGTCGCAGGGACCTAAAAGTGTCCTGCCCCACCTAAAGTCCCATAAGCGAAAGTTACTAACAAACCCCATAGTTTTTTCTTTTTTATTGTTTTTATTGAGCTATATATTTTTCTCTGCTCCCCTCCCTACCTCTCCCCTCCCCTTCTATCCTTTCCCATGGTCCCCATGCTCCCAATTTACTCAGGAGATCTTATCTTTTTCTACTTCCCATGTAGATTAGATCCATGTATGTCTCTCTTAGGGTCCTCATTGTTGTCTTGGTTCTCTGGGATTGTGATTTGTGGGCTGGTTTTCTTTGCTTTATGTTTAAAAATCACTTATGAGTGAGCACATGTGATAATTGTCTTTCCTTGGAACAGGCGGTACAGAACCATTGGTAGTTAATGTTGCAGATTAGGTATTTTAGTTAGGGCTTCTATTGCTGTGAAGAGACACCATGGCCACGGCAACTCTTACAAAGATTTAATTCCTTATAACTCTTATTTAATTGTGGTAGCCGCCTACAGTTTCAGAGGTTTAGTCTATGGCAGGGAGTCATGGCAGGGAGTTTGTTGGCAGGCAAGCAGACACAGGTATAATTTGAGCATATAGGAGACCTCAAAGCCCGCCTCCACAGTGACATACTTCCTCCAACAAGGCCATACCTACTCCAACAAAACCACACCTCCAAATAGTGTCACTCCCTTTGGAGTCATTTCCTTTCCAACCACATAGGGCATAGCTCAATCCTTGAGAAACAGAGATTTAATCATAAACAGAAACGAACTTAGGTGTCTTTGCTATGAGATGACTTTCCAGCCCCAAATGGATGGGACTGGTTGATGAGTTCCTGTGCCTGAACACCTAGTCATCAGATGCTGGTATTGTTTTAGGAAACAGGGTGTAGCTTGAGTTTCTGAGAAAAGCACCTGCTTGCATTCATCTGTCTGTCTCTTGACCTATCCAGAAATGAACCAGCTGCTGCTTCAATACATTCTCTCACCAGATGGGCTACATCCCATCCTCTTAGACCTTGAGCCAAACTAAGAGAGAGCTTCTTCCCCCCCCCCGATATATATATATATATACAACATATATATATATGTTGTATGATAGTGGCGAGAAAGGCATCTAATTCAGTTGGTTTTCTTCACTCTCTCTTCTGTCAGGGGCATTGCTATTTGGATTTGGATTATTCACTGAAAGAGAGCAGGTATCATCCTAGAGAGAGGCCATCAGTCAAGAAGGTAGGTTCTTCCTGACTCTGGCAATAGTGGACAGACATAGGTGGGACAAGGAGTTTGGGGAAAGAGAGGAGCTGCGAGGGCAAAGGTGGCAGTTAGCTGCCTTGGAGATTATGACAAAGAGCATGGTCACCACACCTGCGCTTTCTGCTCTTTCCGTATTAGCGGGAATGTGGAAACACTGCGCTGGGGTCTGCGCTCACAACTGCCAGGCTTTTCCACACTTAAGTGGATGAAGGCATGGAAGGGCTCCTCCAAACAGGAAGCAAACTCCTGGGAAAGCTATTAGCCCCGGCATTTGCAATTCATGGGACACTGCTTGCCTGAAGGGGCATCATTGGCGGAGACCTGTTTGGTTTAAAATGTAACTCTCACCCTGAGCAAGCTGAGCATTCAGATCTCAGCTGGGTTTCTCTTGAATTTATTAACTTACAAATGGAAATACACTTACTTAGTTGGCTATCTCTCAGCAACCTCTTAACTTGCTTTTCTCAGAAGTGGTACTGCTCTCCCCAGGCTCCTAACTCAGAGTCCCCTGACTTCTGTTCCCTTTGGCTCTGTTCCCCATCCATTTACCAAACCCTTTAGGTGAAGCTTCACTTTCCCAACAGACTTTGTGGGAGTTCTTCCCCTCCCTTAACTCCCGGGGTTTAATCACAGGTGCTTAACTGTTCTAAAAGTCCACCTTCTTCCTCGAACTGTTACACGGAATAATGTATTTTGCGCACTTTTAGAGTTAGCATCTGTAAGCTTGGGGCTCTTTGACTTTTCTTCCCCGAGTTTACAGTGATTGTGCCAGAACCAGCCAAGGGGGCAATGATGACAAATGGTGGAATCGGTCTGTTCCACCTCTCTAAACACAGCTCAGGGTTTTCCTGCACGAGTTTTGAAGCTATGTATGAAGTATAAAATGGATTCGCAGTTCAGAAGGCTCAGGAGTAACATGGACTAGTGTTGGTTTTCCTGGTGAACTGAGGCTGCTCTGAAGTGCCCATACGTCTCTGCACGTTCTCTGTGCCTTCCAGATGAAGATCATCTCCAATGTCAACCTTTTCATGAAAGCTCGGACTTCCCAAGAATTCTTCTTCGCTTTATTCATCTTCATTTCTGTTTGCAGTGATCAGAGAAAGGGGTAGCATCTACTGAGTGGACATTTTTGTTTGACGGCACAGCTTTCATGTGTGCCTTTATTTCATTCTGATCCACTTTATGTCCTGTCCAACATGGGTTTGTCTCAACTAACGATGGAAGATGATGTGAAGAATGTTCCAGATAAACATTAATATGTGACAGACAGATGACGAGAAACTCTACCCTGGATGAAAGACTGTAAGAAAACATCAGAACATTAAGTCTTACAGTCGTGTCTGTACTTGCAGGTTCTGTCCACTTCTACACCGAGGGAGAAAATGTTTTCTGGTTGCTGACTAGTCACGGGGCAGCTGAGTTACAAGACTGTCAGCCTAATGCCAAGGTGGGAGAAGGAAAGGTAAATTGTTGCCTCTGATAAAGCCACCTTCACAGGATTCCCCGCTACTGCAGCCCTTCCGCCCAGAAACAGTCAAGTTTGAGATCGTGTGATTACGCTGTGCACCTGCAAGCCCCGTTGTGTTGCACAATCCGTGTATTCCACTGTAGGTCAAGGCCGTTAATCACCAGAAGGCCTCGGGGTAGCCATGTAGAAGCTTATTTATGGGCCAATCAAGAGGCTGAGATCCTGAACCGTGCCTGATGGGCCCCGCTAATATGCTACTTGTGGCTAATTTCTGAGCCGCTCGACCCACAGGTGTTTGCCCTCTCCCGTAAATCAGGTCTCCTGCCTCCCCTCGTGGTCCCACCACGCATATAGATGGCCTGCTTAAATGACAGGCATGAAATGATGGATAAGGCCCTAAATCACCCCAGCGCTTACTCACCTGGGTCTCCTCTGGAACCAGTACTGCGACATTCCCACTGCCCTGATCAGGTAAGATGTTATTATAACCCAAGTTCCCTGTGCCACTGCCTGCAACCTCCCTGAGGTACAAAGTGTACCGTTCCCATCTTGATGTGTTTTGCTTGTCGAGTGTTCCCTTTGCATAAGAGGAGCACCATTAAAGCCCCTGCCACCGCCGGCAGAGCAACGGAGCAGAACACAATCCCAAGGAAGGCAAACTCTCTCAGGGAAGTTTAGCTTCCATTTAGTCTTAATTTATTTTTTTATAATTAAAGAGGGTAATTAAATGGACCACAAAGCAAACAATCCAAAGTCCTAAAGATTGCAGGCAGGAAATACTTGGTTTGCACGTAGTTGACTCTCCAGAGTGGTTCTTTGTTTTCAGTCAGTGTATAGTCATTACAAAACCCAGCGGCTAGGGAAATAAATCCCTCCAAATACATTTACAACATATACCTTTGCTTTCAAGAGAGGATGATGTACTGTTTGGAAGCTCCTTATTCAAGTTTCTGCTGAAGAAACTATTGGTAGGAAGTATTGATAAAAAGAATACACTGATGTTTGGTAAGTAGCTTAATACATGACAGATGTACTAAAAAATAACAATCTGGCTCTTTTAAGATCAGTTCATTATAGGTTTAATTTGACAGAGGTGCTGGGCAAGACTAGCAGATGACGGCTTACATACACACATACACATAAAAAAAGGATACATCTTTAAAAGAAGGAAAAAAACAATGGCTGAATGTCACCAATGAACAAATCTATTATCTCAACGAATTTCAAGTATAAGAAACATAACTAACATGAACAGTCAAATTATACTACAGCTAGCATTCGCCAATATACCAATAAAACAAATGTCAAGTCAGAGAGATAAGCCACATTGCACACAGGGAAGCAGATTGAATCCCTGAAAGGAACTCGACCTCTTTCGAGTATTCTCCATACAAAGTCATCAATACAGAGTGCAAGTAAAACCCATCTTTCAGAAACGCCAAAGAAACAGGCTGAGGGAATCCAACATGAGGATTTCTACCCTAGGGACCATGTTAAAGAGGGCTTTCTGAGAGCAGGAACACCACACCAGAAAGATCTGCTTACATGCCCTGGACAGAGAGGAGCCACAGCTACATATGTGTTTTTATTTGTTTACTGACTATTTTATTTTTGATATGTTGTTAAACATTTTATTTATTTCATATATGTGTATGCATGTGCATATATGGGTGCCATGGAGTATGATTTTAAAGGTTACAGGATAAAGATGATTAAACTATATTATCAATCTTTACATGACTTTCCTACAACAGCCTATCCAACAAGAAGAGAAACTGTTTTCAAGAGCACAGGAAACATTTACCAATAGAGAACATTTTGTCTTAAAATGCATCTTAATAAAACATAAAGAAATTGAATTCAGCCGGTGCTTTCTCTTTCCACAATGTATCCAATTCCTGAATGTTGGCACCAATGACTCTTATCTAAGCATCTATGTAGGAGGAAGAAATCAGAAATCAGGTCATCTTGAATCCACAATGGTGAAAGTGGCTGAGACTTTGGAGACATGAGCTAGTTTCCTTGAGGGGGGAGTGGTGATGTTTTCATCAAATAGCTAGAGAAAGATAAAATGTCTTTCACCAGCAGATCTGCTGCCTGTCTTGTGAAGACCTAAGGAGAACAAGTGATTCAGACCCACTCAGAAGGTACTCATAGAGACTGAAGAACAAAATAAATGAGGTAATTGTCAGGAAAATAATAAAGTTAATGAAAACAAATGTTTGATTATTGAGAACACCCTCTAATCAGCAAAGTTAAAATTTATAATATCATACATGGCTAGGTGGTCTTATTTTGGATTCTGCCAAGAATAACTCTGGTCCCTCCCCAAAGACTGATGAGTTTTAAGTAGAAGAACAAAATAAAAGATTAATACTACTCCCCCCTAGATTTTCTAAGGCTGCATTCTCCAATGCAATCTAGTGGTGACTCAGGATGAAGACAGCAGTGGTGAAGTAAAAAGGCTAGACACAGGACCGCATGCAAGGCTAGACACATGCGAGGACACACGTGGACAGAGAAAGTACAATCTTCTCAGAACCCCATGCAAATCATTAGATCATTCATGGGCAAGACAGCACAAATAAAAAGGAAAAAGAAAAGAAAAATGAGTCTTGCTTTATCTATGAAAACTAACCAGAAATGAATCATGGATGTAAACATAAGCATAAAACCGTATATGTTACGAATATAATCTCCAATTCTATAACTTTTGTAGATGCCTTTAGATCCGTGTGTTGATAATGGCTGTCCAGGACCTATGAGGACCTTCCTGCCTCTAACTGATGCTCAGGCATTTCTGCAGCAGTGGGGATCTGAACTTAGCTCTTCATGAGGGCAAGGTAGGCATTCTACCCACTGAGCTGTCTTCCCAGGTCCTGACTCAAATCTACTTCTATTCCCACTTTGGTAACAGGAGCTTCTCTTTTCCTGTCTTCCCCGATGGGCTGCCTTCCCACCTATGAGTCCATCGTGCCTTCAAATCAAGTGTAGAGCCTTCCTCTCATGTAGCAGAAGCGCCGGGCAGAAGCTCTCCTCCATCTCCATGTTTGCAAGTGCTCTGAGAAATCCTCTTTCCTGTTTCTTTGTAGCCGCTGGTGTTCCTGACTTCGTTTTCTGCACACTGACTTGTGTGGTGTGCAGAACGATACCTTCCATTCAAGAGCATCCCTGTTACTTATGGATACATTGTGTCAAATGGCATGCCATCTATTTTTTACAATGCTACTAAATTAACTGAAGCAAGTACCTGAAAAAGAAGCAAGTCTGAGTTACTTCACAGTCTTCAATTCAGAGATACCCAGATCCTGGTAGATGTCAATAGTGAGAACACAGGAAATAGAAAAAAATCTTGTGGCCAAACAGAAAACCCAAGGAAGCTTGGTGGGCAAGCTCAGACTTCTAAATCACCATCATGAAGAAACTAAGGGTATCTCAAGAACAATCCTTTAATTCCTGTAGTGCTTTGAAAGAAAATGTCCCTCAAAGGGAGTGGTACTCTTAGCAGGTGTGGCCTTTTGGGAGGAAGTATGAGGCTGTGGGGGCGGCTTTGAGGCCTGTTGCTCACACTTCCTCGGTGTGGTAGTCAACTTCCTTTTGCCTGAAAGATGTAGGACTCTGAGCTATCAGCACCATGTCTGCCTGCATGCTTCCATGCTCCCTGTCATGATGGTAGTGGACTGAACGAGCCTCTGAAACTGTAACTGCATCATTCCACTTAAATGTTTTCTTTATAAGAATGGCCATGGTTATGGTGTGTCTTCACAGCAATGAAAATCCAAACTAAGACAATTCCCTTCACAGGCAGCATTCTCCCTATACCAAGAGCCTCTAACAGGCCCTCCTACTCCCCTCTGAGCACCATGTATGTAACCAACAAACGAGGCCTTAGGAACACCATCACCAAGGCCCAGCCTTCATGAGACACATGGGCTCCTTATGACCCAGAGAGTTGTTAAAACAGAGGACAGACCCAGGCCGACATCCTATGGAAAGACTGAGTCTTCTGCCTTAGCCTCGGAGGTGGAAGGAGCCAAGAGCAAAGGGAGGAAGCAGACTTGGAAGACTAAGAACATTTGCTACAGGTCCCAGCTCTGCTCAAGCCTTGGTGCACATATCTGAAACCTGCAACAGCTGCTGCCCCACTCCCATAGGGGCACCAGAGAGTTAGAATCACAGCTAAAGCTCATCCACCTGGAGGATGCACAGAGCTCCTTAGAGCTCGACTTCTCGGCATGTGCACCTCCTGCTGTGGGAGATGTACAGTTGCCAGAGGTCTGCGGCCCTTTGTATCCTAAAACATGTTAACCAGACTCAAGGCACTTGCCAATGGTGACTGTAATGGTAGAACAAAAGTAATGCCAGAGAATTTACAATTTCTCGTAATTAGCCCTTTACCTATCTGTTCTGCAGTGTTGTTGCTGTTTTGGTTTAGTTTGGTTTGTTTGCTTGCTTGTTTGTTTTTTCAGACAGTCTCTTACTTTGTAGTTCAAGCTGGCCAGGAACTCACAGCCATCCTCCTGCACAGCTTCTGGGTGCTGGGATGGCAAATGTGAGCCATTGTACCCAACTAAAAATTTATTGCAGAAAGTTACAAAATGTGAATGGCACCAGGCGGTGGTGGTACATGCCTTTAACCCCAGCCCTTCAGAGGCAGAGGCAGGCAGGTCTCTGTTGAGTTCAAGGCCAATCTGGTCTACAGAGTGAGTTCCAGGACAGCCAGGACTGTTTCACAGAGACACCCTGTCTTGACAAACCAAAAATCAATCAACCAATCAGTCAATCAATAAGAAAAAGAAAACAATGTAAATGACCCAGACTGGAGTATGTGGTAACCTCTTGGGATGCTAGCTTGGAGCATGTGGGTATGGAGTTGAAAGCAGGTGCGGCTGCTGTCATCACTGAGAAGCAGCGTTGGCATCAGAGGACGAGGTTCACTGTGCCCTGAGACACATCAGGAAAAGTGCAGAAGGGCAGTGCTTCTACCACCTGGATGAAGGATGGGAGCTGAGGACAGACGTAGCAGAACTGAGTTAGAATGGTGGGGTGGTCTGCAACCAGGAGAAAATCTTTGTACTGAACTTGAGGGTAGACAGAAAAATAAAATGAACATCAGAAAAAAAGAATGAAAGTTAGTTGAAAACAAAGAGAGACAAGACGGAGTGACCAGGCACACACAAGGAGGTGTGCCTTACACCAGCGTGTCAGGAGGAGCCTTTAGAGACATCTGTCAGCCCCCACCTGGATGGGCTGTGTGATGATGTCTCTATGTTTCCACTACAGTGACTGTAGATTTCTTTAGGCAAATAATGATGAAAAAGTCACTTGACAATTCCAAAGAGAAAAATGTGCGAGGCGAGTAAGGAAAGGCTCACGCTGCGTGGGATCTGAGCAGCAGAGGCGTTCCGGGGCTTGCAGAAAGCATATTGCAGACAGGGAGGGTGCTTCTGTGTGGGAATTAAAAGGGCACCGGCTAAATCTGTCAGAGAGCACTTTCAAGATGTAGTGCTGAAGAATTAAATCAGAAAGGTCACTCAGAGAAATAGGAGTGTCACCGAGTCAAGTACACCTAAGGAAGATCAGATGATAGGGGACGCGTCTTCTCAGAGCTGCAGTGATGGATTGCGGAAGTAGGGGAAGCACACCACAGGTATAAAGGAGAATTGAGATGGAAGGGGGAAATAAAATAGAAGCGTAATACAATACCAGCAAAGCTATAGGAGCCTTCAAGGAAGTGCCGGGAACAACAGTGGAACTTATTGAATAAAGCGAAATTTATTCACAGCACTCAGACGGCAGCATCCAGAGAAATAACTCAGGGAGTGGCATTGTGGCTGACTGCAAGATGCTGCGAAGAATACATTTCTTTAAAAAGAAATTGTCATATGTTCTCAAAGAAGGCTGGATGAATAATTTAACAGGCGTGCCAAGATTTATGAAGCCGGTGTTATCACTGGAATGTTCCTGCCAGCCTTGAGAATTTTTTTTTTCTTTTAGGCACTGGTTTGGTTGTAACCGGTGTAATCATTTCTAGTCGTCATTCGGATGGCAAAAATCGAATAGGGAGATCTGGGAACTTCAGAGTGTGGTGGGCATGGTCCATGACTTATTGTCATAACTACCCTGGAATGTACCAACCTCGCTCATTGGGGTGCACCTCGGCACCCTGGACTTGACTGGCCTCCAGTCTTGCTCTCTATTTTTCCCTTGATGTCACTAACAGGACATCTCTGCTCCCAGAGTTCACTGCTGTTGTTGGTACCACTATTCACTTGCGTTTTGTACTTCATCTGGGCAAAGGACAGTCAGTCAGGACCACAGTTGGTCGTAAAGGAAGCGATTCAGCCTCTGCTGTCACTCTCTGATTGCCTGTAAGAAGGGCAGACCTAGGGGACACTGTGGGAAAGCCATCCTATGGAGAGTGACAATGGCCCTAGCCCAGATGAGCACCCCAGCTTCGCTCTCAATGCTCTGTGTTAACAGACCTAGCAAAGGCTACTTGGCTGTTTATCTCTATGGCTGGGAGCTGCTCACAGTCCCGAGGCAGAATTAAAATTCTTTATTGCTCACTGAGAAGGGAAGGTTAAAATTGGATGGTAGAGTCTTGCGTCAATGGTTTTATCTTTGCGGTCCTTTGAAAATTGCAGTTCATAGGCTCATCTCTGTTACATAACACACCAGTCATGGGGAGGTAGAGCATTGCCCCTGGGGCCAGAGCGTGTGACATTGGGCCACTTGATCATTCTGTCCCAACCTTTTGCCCCAAGCTAATCTGTGCTTTGTCCACTGATGCAAAGATAATTCAATTTATGGAATGTTATGCAAGCATTCATTGAACTTTATGGGACTTCATGCTCATACACAGGCAGCTACAGTAACGGGGGAAGAGGCTCACTCTGAGCTGCAGATGTGATACCTTCAGAACCTAATATGTAAATATCCTTTGTGTTCCCGACACTTCGTACTGGTTGGACATTTCCCTAGAATAAAACAGGTCTTTTCGTCCCTAAAATAAAATAAATAGGCAATTATTAAAAAGGAAAATATTGTTGAAGGCAAAATGTGGGCCGCTCAGGCTCTACAAAGACATATGCTGTGAAATGAACGGATTGCACCAGTGCCTTTAAGTTCCCCTCTGTGTTTTCAAGAAGTTCTTTGCATGTAGGATGGTTTAGCACTTAGGAAAGGAATGCCTTCGAAACATTTCTTGATTTCATGAATTACACCAGCCATAAAAATATTGTGAGTGTTGCACTAAAACTGTAGACAAAGGACTAACACGCCAGGAACACTGTACGGAGTAAGCTGTGTTTATGGCTATGCATGTGTGTACGTATGTGCATTGAGTGAAGAAAGGCACAATGAGTTTGAAGATCAGGGAGTAGTATGTGGGAAGATTTGGAGGGAAAAAAGGTAAAGGAGAAATGTTATACTTACATTATAATCTCAAAATTGGAAAATAAACTGATCTGATATATAAATTAATCGTGCATTTTCCAATAAAATTCAAAATGTATCCTCGCGTTCTGAGCTGCTGCGACTGAGGTGGGAAGTGGGAAGTGGGCACTGTTTGCTTTATCACTGAAGACAGTCTTCTGGTCTTCCGTAAAGAGAACACTGTATTTTCTCAGATAAAGAAACAGGGAGGAAATAATTTATGCAACTGGCAGAGTCTGCGAGAGGGCTCTTATCACAGGTGGAGCCGGGGCTGTGGCGCGAGCTGCAGACGGTCTGTCCAAATGCGTCATTTACTCATGAATTTAGGGTTTCTTTCCTTTTCTCCTTCATTAACCCATGTGGAAGGCAAAAGTTGCCATCCCTCCTCTGAGGTGATTTGTTCTTTCCCCTATAAAATCACGCTTGATTGTGCCACTGAGAGAAAAAGGAACTGAGCAAAACTCATCCCACCACAGGGAGGAGGGGGTCCCCTTCCCCAGTTTCATTTTGTGCATGGAGCGCAGAGGTCAACCCCTTCTCTCAGAACACTCTGCTGACACACGGATCTTTAGGAGCCTCTCACCCCAGCACTCTTACCGTAGGTCACACACTCTACAGCGCAGTACAATCAGCCCCTGCTTGCTAAGGCCTGGACAATTGTTGAGACATGGTTGTTAATATTCAAGACCCCCCCCACGCTAATCCTGTGTGTCCCATATCCCTGGGGACTCTCTTTTCATCAGACATTCATGCCCAGGTCCCCTCACCATCACTTGGATTTTTTTTCTCCTTCATTGCCATAAGCAGGTGGACCAGCTAAACTCCCAAGTCAATGAAGGGAAAGGCCAGAGGGAGAAGGCAACACCCGAGACATATATCCTGACATAGCTTGAGGTAGAGAAGGTGAGGAGGAGAATCCTTTTGTTGGCTTTAGCACCTGCTGCTTTCCCCTCCACCCCAAGCACTACAGCTTCTAATATCCAGAAAGCTTTCTTTTTTCTGAATGTCCAGGGGCTTTCTACTGGTGCCCCTCCTTCTCCGTGTTGTCCGGCATCCTGCTCCCACAGACCTCGCTGACTCCAGAAGCCATTCTTCTGCAGCTGTCTCATGGAGTGCTGGAGCTCACACACTGGGAGTTTTATGACAGGAACTTGGCTGAGCCATGAGGTCGTCTGGGTCAGGTGTCGCTTCTGCATGTTTCTGGTTGAAACAGACACTTGAGCTAGTGCACTAAGGAAAGCAGGGAGCTCCCCGTTCTTATTTGTTTTTTATAGCTGTGATTAAAACTTTTCACAAAGGCAACCCACGACTTGGGGAGGGAAGGGTTTGTTTCAGCAGCAACTCCTAGGATGCAGTCCATGCCAAAGGGGAGTCAGGGCAGGAACTCAAGATAGGAACCTGAAGGCAGGAATTGAAGCAGAAACCACAGAAAAATGATGCTTATTGGCTTTAACTTCATGGCTTGCTCCACCTGCTCTCTTCTACAACCCGGGACCACCGGCTCAGGAGTAGCACCACCCACAGCAGGATGGGCCTTTCCACAGCAATTCATTATTATTAATCAAGAGATGCCTCACAGGACTTGACTACAGGCCTATTGATAGATGCACTTTCTCAGTTGAGGTAGCCTCTTCCCAGATGACTCTAGCTTGTGTCGGGTTGACAAGACACTAACCAGCTAACCAGTACACCTTGTCATTACAGGAATGAGTCTTGCATGGGACTTAGGGTCCAGAGAGAGTATACAACGAAGGAGGGAAAGATCTTGTCTTTTCCATTGATCTGATTCGACCTTTCTCATCTGGTCTTGCCCACAGTCTGATCCATTGATTGCAGATGGGCTATAGTGGACCTCTTCTGACTGGGATGTGGTACACACACACACACACACACACACACACACATGCTGAGATGCCTATCACATCCCAGCCAGCAGAGGTCCAGGACAAGCAATCAATAAAATCCCCCCACCTCTCTCTTTCTGTCTCTGTCTCTCTCCTTATCCATGCTCCTCCTTTTCTCTGTGTGTCTAATTTGTGTTGTCAGCAAGCATAGGCCTGTATAGAGATTGGTATAGAATGTATACAAACAGGCCTTAAGCTCTCTTTAACGAATTCTGCATGATCTTCCTTCCGTCTATGTGGCTCTTTCTATACATTCCACCCGCTAACCCCATTTTACCCTCTAAATGAGTCTGCTGTGCAGAAAAGGAAGTACGGTGGGGAGAGAAGGCCCTGTGGGGGACATGCCTCATGAGTGCTGGGCTGCTCCCTTCCTGAGGAGGGGTCAGCCTCTAGCCCCTTCCTCTCAGTCACTAAAGGGCTCAGATTGGTCTCTTTTCATGATTCATCTCCTAAAGGTTCAAATGGCAGGGTAGAAGATGGAACCTGTGCACCACCATGGAGCAGAAAGGAACCAATCCAAATCACTTTAAAATAAATTTTAAAACATATTTCTGGTTGTGAGCCTAGCCTTTAGTAGCTGAGCCATCCTTGCAGTCCAAATTAGGAAACAAACTACCTCAAGATCCAGCAATACCTCTGTTGGGTCTATACCCAAAAGACACTGTATGAAAAAAGTCCAAGTGCCCAAGGCTTTTCTTTGACTGTTGCTGACATGGACATGGTAACATTATTGTTCTGCTACCTGTAAGCATGTTGTGTCTTCGCACTGACTTTTGTTGTTGTCATTTTTTTCTGCTCTGTTGTACACATATACACACATACATACACACACATACATAAATACACATATATGCACAAACACTATATGCATGCGGAGATACATACCTAAACATGCAGACATACTCATAATATACACAAATATAGACACATACTCACATATACACACTCATATAACACACACACATATATCCCACATGCACATACTGTCAATGACATAATTACTCCATGGACCCCATTGCTAGGTACTTGAGTTGGTCCAATTTTCATTAGAAAATGCCATGGGGTAGAATCAAATCTATTCTGGGTTTGGAAGTTAAATAAAGATGTGACTAGGATTAATGCTAGGGAGTAGAATTGCTAAGTCAATGTTTCTAAGATTTTCTAGTCCCGGTAGCTGTAGTCATTTTCTTTAGGATTGGCCATCTTCTTCCCTGCTACTTCAACCAAGATTGGATCATCAAGCATGTGAACAAGACATATCTTATCACTGTGACCAATCACCCAATGGAAACAAGTTAATGGTTGCAATGTGAGTTTCAGGTCATGGTTTAGAAATCTCCTTCCGTACTGGTGGGTAAGGTGTGGCTTGTCGGATCTCGTCTTTATAGCCATTGACAGCTTGGAAGAAGACAGAGCTATTTAAAAGAAAAGGACAGGGAAAGATATACCCCCAGGGACACAGACCAATAAACTACTGTGTGTGTGTGTGTGTATGTGTGTGTGTGTGATGTTTCACAAACATCCATGTTAGACTTAGAATCAATGCCTTTAATTCCTAAAGTATCTATAGGCTTTTGTTGTTGTTCTCACTGTGGCAGGGTCTTATGTAGCTCAGGCTCTACTATGAAGCCAAGGCTGGCCTTGGATGCCTGGTCTTCTTGCCTCTCTCACTCAGTTGCTGGGATTGCTGGCCTATTCCTCCACACCAGGCTAACTGGCTCTCTTAAGGTCTTTGATTTTGAGTCTGTCCTGGGGGTTTGGTTGTCTGTTTCTGTGTTCCTGCTTTTCTGATTTCCAACAGTGCCGGAAAGTTCATCCAAAGAGATGTTGCTTACTTCCTCTCAAAATTTTTCTTGATTTTATATTTGGAGTTTAGGTGGGGAAATTTCTCCTGTGGAAATTGACTAACTTGCTCCATTGGCTGACTCTGTACTGTGAGTTTTTTAAATTATTATTATTATGCCTCTAAACAACACCACTTTAAGGTAATGAATTATCTTTCCCCAGTTTCATCTCTGTTTCTCTGGTATCTGACTGTATCGTCCTTGTTACACAAACTTAGTGACAAGTGAGGATAATGGTATTCACGTCATGGTTTCTTATCCAAATACATCAGCTTGTTTCATTGCAAAGATTACTGTAAATTCTAATAGAAATAGAAACTGAGTAAATATACCAGAATGCATATTAAAAACTTAATCACTTAATAGTAACTGAAGTTTCTTCCAGATACAAATAGAGTTGATTTTCAGGAAATATATTGATTTAATCCATAGCATTAAAAGATCTAAAGAAAACACTTTAGGCTCATCTCCATAGATGTTGACAGGCATTTGGAAACATTCAGCAACCATTCATGATTTTAGAAAAATTAATAAATCAGGAACAGATGGGCATGTCTTAATTGATAAAACATGCCCATCTCTGAAGCCAGACTATATGCAACAGTGGGTAGAAGCAGCCTTCCTGTTGATGCCCTGGCTCCTGGGCTGCCTCAGTGAACCTGCAGGCCTCCCTGGGGCCTTCCCTTACCAGGCCTGTCTATGAATGGCCAGTCTTCTTTATTGAGTTAGGGGCCGAGGAGAATGGACCAAAGCGACCCCAGCCTGATTTCTCTCTTCCTCTGAGCAGCACCGCTCCTTTCAATCCCACCATCCCTACCGTGCTTAACATTTCATTTTTTTTTTTTTTTTGGCATTTTCTGGTCTGGCTTAATGGTTTACCTAAATGATTACTTGTTTAGTCTGATATGAAAATTATATCTCTATATTTTTGTTCTTATTCTGACTCATGTCTAACTTTGCTCTTTGTGTCTTTATTCTTCGTGCAATCTTCTTGACTTCAGTACTTCCTACTAAATAGCATAAATTTGAGTCTTTGTGAATAATTTAAAATTGATCACCTTTAGCACATTAAATACCTATCTCCCCAGCCTGGAAGCCCATAATTTTGTTTAAGCAATTTTTTTAGGTCAATCATCATTTTAATTTTTTGGTTTAACTATATGACTCTTTTTCCTGCAAAAAAAAAAAAAAAGAGTCTAATCATGTTTTGATGGCACAGAAAACACAGTTGACTGATTTAAACACGGCTTTCTAAAAGATATCATCAAACTAGCATATTCTATCTAATCCATGCTTCACATGTCCAGGTGGTCATCTAGTCTGTCAATGAGGAACATTTTATTTCTTCCTTTTAATTTTAGGTATGCTTAATGAGTGGTAGACAAAATGATACCACTACTACAATCCACCCAAAGGTTGTACACCCCTAATCTTCAGAGCCTATGAATGTGTGAATGGTAAAAGGAACTTTGAAAATTTATTTGGAATACAGACTTTGAAGCCAGGCAGTGTTCATTGTAGGCTGAGATCATGAGTTTTAGGTCAACTTGAGCTACACTGTGAATGTCAGGCAACCTTTAGCCCCTGTCTCAAAACAAAAGAACAGAATGAAATAAAACAGAATGATAAAGAATTTGAGTCATGGCATTATCCTAGGTTAATCACACAGATCTAATCTAATTACACAGGAGACTGGAAATCAAGAGAACTCATTAAGCATGGTGATGATAAGGAAGAAGAGAATGGGCTAACCTGCAACATCACAAGTGCTGAGCATTTGTGGCTTTGAATTTGGAGAAACGAGGTCAGCCTTCCGGTCCTGTGTGAGCAGTCCTTGAACTACAGCCAGGGAGCAATTGAGTACTTTAGTCCCACAGCTGCTTCCTGCCAAGAGACCGAATAACCAGGAAGATGTGGCTCCAGGGAGAAGCAGCATGTGGGAACCTTGCTCTCACACTCTGACCCACAGATACATAAGAAGCCAATAGCGGTGACTTTGAGCTCCCAAGCCTGCGGCAGTGTGTAGCAACAAATTATCATACAGATAGTGAGTTGAATCGTAGGTCTGAGCAAGGACACTGCTTGATGTCCGTGTTAGGTGAAATCCTCCAGCCTACACCAATGTGTAGGTGTGCTGCTAGCCACGGGTTCCCTGTGAAACAGACTTCTCAGGGCTGCTCAGCACTCTTCACTAAGTTGCTGAGTTTCAGCTTGGGATGGCTGTTGGTTTCTTGTCAGTGTTTTCCCTCCACTTGTGAAGATAAAATGTTTCACCTCTGTTGTACTGACATAGAGGAACATACTGATGATTTAACAGGTGTTAGGAGGCCTGTGTCCTTTGGGCCATTATAATTTTATATGTGGTTTACATAAGTTTGGTTGGTATTGCTCGGGTTTTGTGAAACTTTCAGGGATTCATGCAGACTATAGGCCTGTGGTTAATATCTCTGTATAGTTATGATGCTAAACTTTTACGGTAGTCTGGAAAATGATCTTCATCTTGTATTCTGCAAGAGGTGATTGCTTCCTTATCAAAACTTTGACAAAAATTTCCAGTGAGGCCTCTAGAACCAGTGTGTTCCTTGTAGACTGTGTTGAGCTGAAGGTGAGCTTACACTTGGCTTCCCTTTTCTGCTCTCTCTGCTCTGTTTCTCGCTGTGTTTACACACAGCGAGGACAAAGCATCCCTCTGAAATAAGCTCTCTTGGGGTGGGAAGATGAGAAAGGCTTCTCAGGCAGTACTTTTTGGCCAGAGCACTGACCAAAAGGATGTTCTGACTCATGACAAAGTACAGGGAAGAGGCAGAACCGAATGCATACACACTTAATAAACTATACCATCCATATAATTTGTTTCCCCTTCAATGAGATTGGATACTGTGTATGAGTCCTGTGTATGAGTCCGTAACCTGGTAACCTGTCTGAGTGCCTCACCTACTTTTCAGCCCTGTCTTCAGTGATGCTCCCTGAAGGAGTGCCCCTGCCTTGATAACAGTAACAATGCCTTTATCTGTTTTTCTGAATTGGTCTGGTTTTAGGTTAATTATATTCGTTGCTTTTTAAGGATAATCTACTTTGATTCCAGTGATTGTTTTCCTTCTTCGTTTGTTGACTGCATTTATTTCTATTTATTTGCAATATTAAATACTGTTTTTTTTCTTCCCATGTGATTTAAATGTAATTTCCTTTGTCATCTAATTTTAAAGAGTTTTACCTGTTTACTTAAGCCCTTTTATATTTTAATATAAACCCGACTGCTGTAAATTTACCCTGAAGCACTACATTATCTACTCTCCATAAAGTTTTATACAATGGTTTTAAATTGCTACCCAATCAAGAAGATATTTCAATTTCCAATGACATTGGGGGATGTTTGCATGTAATTTAAAAGTGAGTTGTTTGTTTTCTAAATTCTAGGTTATTGCGTGCATACAAAACAGTAATCTCTAGCTTAATTTGTTATAATTTTTAGAATACATAAATCAGAATTCCAAGGGTTTTAGCATTTTTGCCATTTAAGGATTTTAAGGTCAATAGCAGCTTTACCAATACTGTTTGTTGAACAAGCTATCCTTCCCACTAGCTAAAAGCAACACTATTATAATATATCCCAGTCTCAATCTTATTGGACAATATAAACTTTAAAAAATTACAATGTTTAATGAAACTCTACACAGAATATACTTAATTTCCTCTCCAACCTTTTCTTGTGAACTATATTCCAAAGAAATCCACTGTGGGCACAAAACCATGAGAAATTCCTGAGGCAAATTTATTTTCAAAAATCCTTTTTAATAAAACTGAAAGATCTTTCATTGATTTCATCATATCCGTCTAAATAATTATTTTTTTGCCAAGTTCCCTTGTCATACATACTTTTAGATATTCTGGGTTCTTTCATACCATATGAATTCAAAACATTTGAGATAGCTAAAGGCGTCTATTGTTTTTGATCTTGGCTTGACTTGTAGAATTATGAATGTAAGATCAAGCAGATACCATTGATTTAAGACTGCACATGTTCTACTCAGAAAAACCATTCAAGTAAATCTTTAAGATCCAAGGACAAAGGTGAATATTTTTTTCAGAAATTATTAATCATTAATTTTTTTTAAAGCGCTTGACAAGGATAGTCAGTGGTATACAAGAAACGGCATAATACTTCTACCTGCCCTAGGGGACAATGAGACAGGGTAGACGTGCGAATCAGACAGCAAGTGACACCAGGAACTGGCACACCACTGCACATCTCCATCTGTCTCTGCGGGCTCCGGATCTCTCTCTATTTACACACAAAGGGTACAAAGCAACCTTCTGAAATGCCTTCTCCCCGTGCGAGGGTGAGAAGAAGAAGAATGAAGAAAAGCTTTCAGACAAACTGCTTTCCGATTCACAGTTGCTAAAGGGGCCTTAGAGGATCTACCTTAAGAGCAATCTAAGCTCCTGCCAGAGTGCAGGGAAGAGGCTGTGAGCTGGAGATCAGCGCTTTGTCAGCTGCAAATGCTTCTGCTGTGGAGCAGACGAGGGGAGGTCGGGCCGCTCAGCAGAGAGGGGCACAGGCTTGCTCACAGCTTCTTCTAGTAAAGAGCACACTCAGGGACGTGAATACCTGAGCCCGCAGTCCCAGCAGGGCATGGATTGGCGTGACCCTTTTCCTAGTCACACACCTCTACAGTAATGAACAGGTCCTTGGGGGCCTCCCTGGAAGACTCTGCTTTTGAAGAGTAGTTCCTGCAGTTTCCCCAACCTTCACATACACCTCTGAATATGTAAATATGTACTTACACCTCGCTATGTGCACAACCTTTTTTTTTTTTTAATTCAGAAAAATACTTCTGCTTGGAGATGGCTTGTCAAATTGACAGTGCCTTCCAGAATATTTGCTCACTGGTGATCAGGGCCCTTTATTTATACAGAGAGAAATATTTTCTTTGCATTCCCACAAGGGTTGAGTATCTTGCATCTTTGCAAACTGCCCAGGGCAGAGTACCCTGGCGCTATCTGCTAATACCAGAAGGTTCTACATTACATATTTTATGTTAAGATGCAAAGAAGTGTCACCTAGGGGCCTCAGATCTTTGAGGAGAAATGGTATTTTTGTAATGAGTGTGTCCTTTTCCTCCATCAACTCACTTTTCCAAGAACGAAGACATGTTAATTTTTTGACCCTCACTCCCCAATGATATTAAGAAAAAAATTTCCATAAAGGAGTTACTGGGTGTAGCTAAAGTGAAATACATACATAGATTAAATGCTAAAATTCTACAAAGCTTTAGCCGTGAGTTTCCATGCAATAAACATCTAACTATGTCTCAGGTAGAATGCACGGTCTACTTATTTCACCTATTAATTTGACTCAAGCTGCAAAGGCGTGGGTCTCCTGTCTGGGTCTAGCTATGCAAGTCCAGGAACAAACAACAGTCGGGTTCACACAATGCTGCAACTGCTTACCACACAATAGCCATTGCTTCATAGTTTGATATAAATATAATATCACCTGTGCAACAGATATATTACTATATATATATGTTTATACACATACATACACATGCATATTTATATATGTGTGTACATATATCTGTATATATTATTGGGTTGGGAGACTGTAAGGAAGCTACAAATGACAGTTAACACTGACTGTCAATCTGCACATTTAATGAGAAACTCTGCCCAATTTAATGAGTCCCGGCTCTTCACCCGGCATCATTTTAAACAGAACTCACACCTACAGCTATGCATGTCAGTTTTGGCCTCCATCGTGGCAGCGGATGTGTCCCTAATGGAAGGCATTCCCTTGCAAACTATTGAGTGTATATAAGCAATCACTACTAATTTACTCAGGCAGAGAGGGCAAAGAGGTGTGTGCATGTGTGTGTGTGTGTGTGTGTGTGTGTGAGTGTGTGCGCGCGCGCGAGCGCGCACGCGCGTGCACGCATGTGCATGTGTGTGTTTGTGTGTCCAAAAAGGGGGAGAGAAAATGTGCAAATGACCAGGCTGTCAAGACAGGGAGAGTCTAATCAGGGTGAGGATGTCCTGTGTGCATTAGCGCAGCACTAAAACCTTGGGAAAGAAAGAGAATCATTTCATGTCACAGTCGCAATGAGAGAGTGGAGCCTAATTGGGCCCTCGCTGGTGGCAAAGCAGTTTGCCTTCACCCCAGGGCTGCTCATGCCCCTCCCATGGCACAGGTGCGTGTAAGGGTAGGCTGTCACCCTCTCCTGATTGCGTTGGCAGTGTTGCCCCTGTGTCTCCAGATCAGGGACAGGGAAACTGGACCGTGTTTTTCCTCATTTGGCCGTCTTTGGAACAGATTTTGTTTCTGCAAAGCCCTAAATCCTGGAAACTCCTTCTTGTGGTCTGTGAGGAGAACTCCAGGTGTTTACCGCATAGGCTGCTATGGTGGGTTGATTACTGAGGGAGAGTCTTTTCCCTAACTATATGGGGCTTAATCCATTCGCAACCTTGAGGTCCGTTAAAAGAAGACATTACGTTTGCTGCCCATTTTGCTCCTAAACTCTCCCTTTTACGTCACTCTGCGTTGCTGTTTGTCTGTCTGCCTGTTGCTGTTGTTATCATTACTGTCGGGTTTTGTTTCTTTAACTCATGAGCTCTGTCATCATATATATTTTTTTTTCTGTGTGGTCTCAAGACCTCCATACCTCCATCTGGCAAATTCAAGGCAAAGGAATTCAGGCTGAGCCAGGCAGTCAAAGGGCAGATTGGCTCTAATTCAGACAAGTCAGCTGAAGGCCCGGTGAGGCTAATTGCTAGATTTGGTCACAGGCAGACAATAGAATCCTAGAGGAAGTGACAATGAATTCACAATTGGTCTAAGTCCCCCTCCCACCCCACCCCTACGGGATGGACTCTCAGAGCAGCCCAGCTGCAGGCTTTGACAATGCTGCCACCTGCTGCTTCAGGCTGCTTGGAAGCAGCAGCTTTGCACCCTCCGTGGAGCCAGCCTAGGAGTGAGCCTTTGTTCTGGATATTTGAGGGCTCCCAGGGTGCCGCAGTTTCTCTTGGAGGAAGAGCTTAGCTGCCCCCTGCTTACTCTAGCTGCACCACTTCAAGCAACAACCAACTGGGCACGTGTTAGGAGTTGTGCTGGTGTGCTCCGACAGTGAGCTTTCCGAAAGTGTCTGAAGTGCAGCCTCAAGTCGCTTAAGTGGGTCACAGCATGTTCAGGGCTGCTGCCCCCACCCACTCCCACCCTCCATCATGGAACAGTTAACCCGAGTGGGAAGAGACAAAAGGCTTGCTTTCCTCCTTAGCTAGTGGGAAGAAAAACTTGGGCGAGCCTTGCCCTCCCTGTCTGGCTACAAGGTGATGTGGCCATAGATAATGACTTAGGATAATTGTGCCATCTGTCAGAATGCATCTGATAGATGCATATGCAGGCCTGGGTGCAATTTAAGCCTTCCTCCTGATAGATAATTTGAGCAGTGGGCTCTAAACTGGCATGGCCTTGAGAGCAGCTATTCCTGTTCCTACACACCTCCAGGTTCAGCGTTCTGCCTGTCTTATTGTAGTCTGCTGACTATGAAATAGCGGTGTTGGCTGCTAACAGGGTCAGGGCACCTCCCAGACAGCCATCTTCAGAATCAGGTTGGAAAGACGGACTGTTCCTAACTGTAATTAGGTCTATGACGGTGTCAAAGATTGTGCTCAGAAAACCTAAGGCCCATATTCTCTGTAGGCGGTGGTAGAATGCCTCTGCCTTTGAAGTGTCTCCTGTGCTGCCTGAGGTGTTGCCTGCTTTTCTGTCAACAGGAAACATGGATACAGGGGTGGGCAGGTTCATCCGGACTCAGCTAGGGGGTTGGGAAGGAGACACCATTGCAGGGAAGACCAATGAATGTCATTAATCACTGAAAACTTCATGTAAAAGCAGTGTGGCCATCTGTAGCTACTTTAAGACAAGAGGCAGAGAGGTCAAGACAAAACCTTCTCACTTTTCCCCCAGGGAAAGGCAGCTGTTGAGACACTGGCCTCCAAGTCCCAAAAATGCTTTGCCAGGAGCATTTGAAGAACATCCTTCAGGCTACATTTTTCAAAGAGCAAGATGTCCCACAGCAAGGCAAGTTGTACTATTCCATCGAAGAACTAAAGCAGAATACCTTAATTATTAAATTAACAATTTAGAAACCTGAAAAAAAAAGAAAAACATCCTCCCACAAAGTCAGTTTCTGAAAACATTGTGACATCTAAGGTATATTTTGATTTATGATAAAAATGAGACCCTGGAAGGGGTTATTTAATGAATATCTCTCCCATTAAAGAGAACATTTTTTAACTAATTAGAGAAATTTTCACATTGGATATGTTTCTTTCTTTCTTTCTTTTTTTTTTTTTTTTTGGTTTTTCGAGACAGGGTTTCTCTGTGGCTTTGGAGCCTACACTGGAACTAGCTCTTGTAGACCAGGCTGGTCTCGAACTCACAAAGATCCGCCTGCCTCTGCCTCCCGAGTGCTGGGATTAAAGGCGTGCACCACCACCACCCGGCCGGATATGTTTCTTCTAAGCCCAAAGTTTTGATATTAACTTGAAAATCCCACGAGGAGAGGGGTTCAGTATGTGTGAAAGCTGTTCACTTCGCTGCTCTGCATCAGGTATGGGCTCTGATTTTCCGAGCTCCCCAAACTGTCACTTCAAAGGAAACACTGGAGATCTTCATCCGTGTGCCAATGGGTCCTGATTAATGTGGAGTAGAAGAACAGCCATTTCTTCCAGACTGAGCGCCACTGCAGGGATTGCTAACTGGTCGCCAGTGATGACAAAGTTCTTGCTGATGGCTGTTTTGCCAAAGATGCCATCCGTGTTTGTGTTTGAGTTCTGAGCTGCATCTGAAGTCAAGACTCACCTTTTGGAGTCTGTCTCTCCTTCCTCAAATATGGCTTATATTTTGCCGCTCTGCTGCACCGTCAGATGGTTCACGGCATCCCAGAACATTCAGAAAGCTCTGGTGAGTCTGGCTGTTTCCCTTGCATACGTGAATGACACTTGGAGGAAAAGCGAATTTGAATGCGAATTTAACTGATCTTTGCAGATGCTTCAGAATTCTCATTAACACCAAACCTGCAAAACAAGGCTTCCCGTAAATTCCAGCCACAAAAGGAACAAAGAATTACAATGTCTTGCAGTAAATGCCAACTGAATTGCATTTGGCTGGTGTTTATCTAGTACCCACTGTGTGGGAGGCACTGAATCAGAAAGTCTAAGATGTGGCTGTGCGCAGTCCCTGAACTGGATAATCTTGCATTCATAGAGAGGAAACAACACAATAAGCCTCCAATAACGACTGTGAAACGGATGGCAGATGAGAAAGTGATTAGAACGTTATTCTTCTAGCATACTTTATACACTTCGGGGCTGGAGCAGTGGCTCCGCAGTGCAGGGTGACTGCTGCTGTTGAGGACCTGAGTTTGGCTCCCAGCACCCAGGTCAGGTGGTTCACAACTGCTTAAAACTCCAGCCCCAGGCAACCAAACACCCTCTTCTGATCTTACCTGGTACCTGTGCAAGCATGCACACGGGCACACACATGCACACACGTGTGCACACACACATACACAAAGACACAGAGAGAAGAAAACTTTAAGCAATATTTTAAACATGTACCCATTGTTATATATGACACTCATATGTATCATTTCTATGCTTATTGGATTTTTATATGGAAGACTATCTGAAATTGTTAGGGTTTGACATACCTGAACAACATGCTCACACACATGTACATCTACACATGAAGATGGCATGTGCCCAGCTCATCTCACAACTGTAACACAGAGTGTGTCTGTGTCTGAGGTTTAATTATCAAGATGCCATGTCTGCTTGCAATGTCAGCTCCCAACTTGAGGGCAGTGTGACTGTGGGCTATGGCCTAACCCTTTCTGTCTGGAGTGAGAAGTCACACATCAGTCTTTAGTTTTCATTTGTCATCAGGAAACCCCACCTCATGAAGCAGTAAACACTTTCCACTTGCTTCTTTTTAATCCGGTCTTCTCTCCCCTTTCTGTCCTTGGCTGTCTCTCCTACAGGGAGCTGCTGGAGCACTGTGGAAGCAGCCCACATCTCCTCGCTACCCCTTCCATTCTCCTCTTCATTGTGTGAATAAGTATAATTATTCTCCTCCTACAGCAGAACTATGTCTCAAATATGCAATTTGCTTTCTGGTTTCTATTCTAGTCCAATAATCATTGAGATTCACAGAGGCACACACACGTAGATACACACACATATGCAGAGACACACACATATGTAGATATACACACACATGCACACACACACACACACACACACACAGACAGACACACACACGAGTTAAGACAAAATGGCCCAATAGGCCTCACTTTGCCTATTTTAGTCTTCTGAAACTTCCTTTCATAAACATTTTAAGCTAGCCAAGGGGCTTTTCACAGGAATGTCAGTTCTAATTTTAATCAGAGAATAATATCTCTGGTACATTTGTCTTCCATCAAAAAGTGCCCCAAGGACCTTGAGAGGTGGCTTGGTGGTTTGGAGCACATACTACCCTTGTAGAGGTTAAAAGTCTGGTTCCCCGCACCCAGGCAAGCAGCTCATAGCTTCCTGTAACTCCAGTCCCAGGGGACTCAATGCCCTCTGCTGGCCTGTGTGAACATCTACACTCATCTGCATGTTTCACCCACAAGCACACCCACACATGTACCACCCACAAACACACACACACACACACACACACACACACACACACACAGGTACTACTCACAAGCACACCTACAGAAGAAAAAAAAAGTCTTTCTTTAAAGTGGTTCAAAGTCTTCATTTTATTTTACTTATTTTAATGAAAGGAAGCGAATAAGTGTATCAGCCCCTGCAGGAATTTATTCCTACAACACTGTCCAGAAGGCAGAAAGTGTGCCAGAGGCAGGAAAGACCCTTCACGTTGCCCTCTCCTGGACAGGGTTTCAGAAGCTTGTGCTTGAAGTTCAGCAAGGCTCAGCCTTCCAGGGTGCAGGCTATGTCCATCCAACAGGGCACATAAAAATGCTCTGTCTTCCCAGTATCATTTGCAGCACACGTAGGCACCCTCAGTGATTCCCAAGGAATCTTCCATTTGCTGTAGAACATTTGGAAGTAAGCAGGACAGTCTCTGTGTTTTGTAACACTGGTACACTTGCCTGTGACTGGGTCATTTGATAAGTCATGTGCCTACCCTTTGAGCACAGTCAGCTCAAACTCCGTTTAGCTCAGCATCTTTGATTTGGGGGAATTATTTTATACATCATCCTACCAATGCAAGGCGTCCTCTAACAGCTATCTAGGGAATCTAGGGCCTGGTGTCTTCTCAGAAACTTATCAATTGGTTATCTGCAAGATGATTTATTTAAAATACATATTTTTGTCCCTAATTGCCAAAGAATGTTTTACTAGAATATAAAAAATAGCCAGTTACCCATTATCTGAAGACTCCAAAATGAAAATAATTTTTTCCATAGGAAAGTATTAAATTACATTATAGGCTAATCTCTGTCACTTTCATAATTTGAACACATTTTTCTGTAAATTGCCATCAGTATTCATGAACATTTAACAGATTTTTATGACAAAACACTAAAAGTTTTAGCTATCTCAAATCTGCTCTTAGTTTGAATATTAAGACAGGTTCAGAGAATGTCTGTGTGCTGCAGCAGAAGAGGCAGAGGGTGTGGGAAGCACAGAGCACTCCTGTTGGTGAGAAAACTCGCAGAGCAGAGAATGAGACCAAGAAAACTTGCAAAGAGCTCCCAGCAGAGTCTGCAGTTCCCACCTGTGGTGGTTTGAAATAAAGTGGCCCCCAAAACGAGTGGCCCCTAAAAGGAGTGGCACTGTTAAGAGGTGTGGCCTTGTTGGAGGAAGTGTGTCACTGTGGAGTTCAACTCTGAGGTCTCCTTTGCTCAAGTCATGCCCAGTAGGACGGGCCACTTCCTGTTGCCTACCTATCAAGATACAGGACTTTCAGCTCCAGCACCAAGTCTGCCTGCACGACACCATGTCCCACCAAGATGATAATGGACTGAGCCTCTAAAACTATAAGTCAGTCACCACGATTAAGTGTTCTCTCTTTATAAGAGTTGCTGTGGGCATGGTGTCTCTTCCCAGAAATAGAAACCCTAACCAAGACACTGCCCCAGAGTCACTGCTGTGCTGCTCCTGCCCCATCTCTTTCCTAGCTGGTCCACCAACACTTACTGTTCTTGAGACTGGGTGTCAGAGAACCTTACGTTGAAAGTGCTATTATCATAACTTCCTACCTAGAACAAGAACAACGCCAAAACAAGCATAAATCACATTCCAATAAAAAAGAATCCAAACCGAGAGGGTTTCCGGTATCTCCGTCTGTGTTGCCTTAGTCGTGATATCATGAAGTGTTCTTCGGGTCTGGGGCGGGGCTCAGTCATATTGCCATGAGGGTCTCTGGTCCATTCCTGCACCCACTTTTGAGTCAGTGTGTGTGTGTGTGTGGGGGGGGGCTACATGGATAATTCATTGCTCTCATCAGTGAGTTCTGAATCCAAACAGTGCACAGAACAAACCACGGCAAATAGCCTTTTCCTCTGCCCTCCAAACAGCAGTGGAATATAAGAGGATGGAGAAGAGAAAGCCCTGCCCTTCCTGAGAACAGTAGGCTTGGACAGAGGCAGGCCATAATGAGAGTAGAAAGGCCTGACATTTACATGGCTCCCTCTGCCTCACCCGATGCCCCAGGGTGGAGAGGTGTAATTAGGGACCCTTCTATGCAGTTAGCAGAGAACTGTCACTATGAAAAAAAAAAAAAAAGCTCAGGAGAGGTAAAACTCTGGTCCTTACATCGCATTGCCAGGAAGAGGAAATAGAAGAAAGCAAGCATGGCCTGATTTCCCTGACTGGTGGAACAGGGGGTCACAGAGCATAAGGTCACCTCTCTGAGTCTAGGGAACAGCTCAGCATCTCCATTGGGCCCTCCCCCAGTCTCCTCATATTCCTCAAGACTTGGAGAACCTCTCTGATCAATTAGTTTGTTTTCCATGCAGAGACAGAGGTTGTAAAGAATCCCTCTGTTGGTCTGTCTGCAGTGTTCCAGGTTCCTGGGCCAGCATAGACAATGGTGAATCCCACTCTCATTTAGTTTTAAGGTAATGAATTCTATTAGGAAACAGATGAGAAAATATACAGTAACTGGTGTGACTTAGGCACCGCGGTCCCAGTGTACTGCTTTTTGAATTTGGCACATATGCTTAGCCTGCTTGCACCATGCATGTATAAATTTCTTTGTCAATACCCCTAGGTGGCAGGATAATGTTACAGTACTTTAATTGTGAAAATGAGAGAGAGGGGGCCATCTGAAACACATCTCTACAATCCTCATTCTTACATTTTGACATCTCTAAAAATAGATGGCAGACAGATTTGGTAGGTAGCTGGCATAAGCAGGTCTCATCACCCATAAAGAGCTAAGGAGATTGTCTGAGTGCCCCATAGCCTGGATTAGTCACAGCAAGGTTTTCCTTTTCACTGAGGAGCTAGGAGCACAAGAGGGCACAAAGCCAATTTTCTTCCCATGTAAATAAAAGGTCATTTGTTAGATGATAATTTATTTCCAATATAGTCCATATCGTTTATTAAGAGTGATGGGTCAAAATCCAATAGAGTGACAGCCAGGACAAGGGCTAGGATCCATGGCTGAATTGTTTTAATTTGCTAAGATAAAATTTAAGCAGGCACGTGAAACGTTTTCCACTGCAGCGAGAGACACAGGTCCTCTTAGACACACCTTTTACAATTGCAGGAATCACGTGGGAAATCAGCGTGGAAACAAGAGCAAGGAAACTCAGAAGGAGGGCGACATGGGCCCGGTGGCTCCACTTCATAAAATGAAGCCATTGAAATGAAATTAAATGTAATTAAATATTAAGTTAAATATTATGGAAATTCATGTAACCATTTTTGAGCCTTTGGGTTAGAATTTCTTAACGAGAAAAAAACCTTGTATTTATGTGATAGAATATTATGTACAAACACTGAAGTTCTCTTTATGAATGATAAGTAATAAAGTGGGACATTATGATGCTTAGAGGAAACTAGGCAAAAAAAAAAAATCTCAATTCAAAAGTACCAACCATAAGGACAGTAAAAGTAAAAACAGCTTGAACTATGCAAAAAAAAAAAAATCCACAGGGTTTCTATTGATAATGTAATTATGTTTCTTTCTTAAGATGTTCTGTATTTTTCTCCAATGAGTTCATACTGGCTACATAGTAATAAAATATATTCTTGGTTTTGGTTCTTTTGTCTGGAAACAAAGTACATAGAGGTAGATAACAACTGCTGTGAGCTCCCATGGGCAAGCAGGCAGCTGTGTTCAGCAAACACAGTTTTCTTGTGCCCACACAACACCGCTGACTCTTGCCATCCTCCCATATCTTTGTCTTCCACGTTAACCCCTGAGACTTGGGAAGGCGTATGTGGTATAGATGTCCTGTTTGGGGCTGAACACCCTGTAGTCGCTGGTTCTCTACACCTTGAGCCATGTGGGTCTCTTTGCTAATGGCCAACTACTTCAGAAGAAAGCCATTTCAGACAGGGCATAGTATCGGGCGTGTTGATCAGATACCAGGAGTCAGTTTGATAGTGTGTCAGTTTGGCCGAATCAAGGTAGTAGATTTGCTCCTGGAACCTGACCACCTTAGTCACAGGGTTTTTGGCCCTGATTGACTGGGTCAGGTATTTTAAATCTCAGTTACTGTGGATTTTTAGAGAATCACACATGTAAGCACACAGATTGATAACATTATAGATAGTCTAGGCCCCAATGTAGAGCACAGTAAACACCCTCCAAGTAATTCAACTCTGCACAGACTTCCTGGAAGCTGCTGGACCTTTATACTCACCTCTCACTTTCCATGGTTGTAAGACTGTCCTTCCTGCCTGCTGATGGAGAAGGGGTGTCCACTGAGGTCATCTATGGTCCTGTATGGGCCAGACTCAGACATAGCAGGTGTGGCTTCACTTCCCTTCACGAACAGAGTCCAGGAGCTGACCAGGCAGACTAGCATGGACTCACAGGAAGACCAGTGCTGACAGAAACTGTTAAACCTCCCAAGGGCAATGCCCTTGGCATGGTCAGCTGTCACAGCTGTAACACCTTAGTAGCCATCTGATGGGATACCATTAGATTTCAGATATGGGGAAGAGCTGTGGAAAACTGACTTTCATCGAAGAATTCACCAAGACCCCTTCTTCCTGCTTCACTGAGGTGTGTTGCTGTAGTCCCTGCTTCCCAGCCTGGGGTGTTGCCGCCCAGTCCCACAGGCAAGGAGTCTGGGAACTGCAGGGCTCAGGCTCCTATTTCTGCTTCTTGCTTCAGCTTATAGCCCCTACATTTAGCAGGAAGCTATAACTCCCTGCTTTGGATATTAATTTGCTAATAGAAGACAGTGGGGTTACAGTCTTGTTACATAGGAGAATCAAAATGGCAGGTTTGTATGAGTCCAGGCTAAACGTATTAGAATTTTCTTGTGTTAAGTTTCAGGACTTAGCAAAGACAAAATCAAAGCTTACACGGTGATGAGGTCTATAGACAAAGGGAAGACAGGGGGCAAGGCAGCCCTGCAGTCAGCAAGACTGAGGAAATTTCCACTAAATGAAAGGAAACCCCACGTGACCAGCAGGCCATGGGCAGATGAAACATCACACTTACCCAGAGGTGCTCACGGTTTCAACTGTCACTTCAGAACACTCAGTGGTCTGCCCCATTAATTCATCAGAAATGGATTAAACATGGAATGCTCTTCAGAGAAAGGAGAGCATTGTCTCTGGGTCTGGAACTTAGCTTCCCAGCCTCGCATCTGGGAGAGTCGACAGTCACTGTGGCTGGAAGGCGAAGCCCACACAATTTGCCCCATTGGCTGCAGATAGATTGGTATTCCTTTCTTATGGGTTTTGTCTCATCCCATTGGCTGCAGATAGATTGGTATCCCATTCTTATGGGTTTTGTCTCTTCCCATTGGCTGTAGATAGATTGGTATCCCATTCTTATGGGTTTTGTCTCTTCCCATTGGCTGCAGATAGATTGGTATCCCATTCTTATGGGTTTTGTCTCATCAAATAAATTTTAGACCTGTGCTGCACACTGAAGCATATACCGTCTGTGCTGAGGAAAGCTGTTTCCTGCATGGAGCAGTGGCATTCCTTAGAACCTCAACGCATTTCCACAAATTCAAGGCTTTCTAAACAGAATGCCAGCAGAGGTTTTAAAACGCAAGGTTGTTCTACAATGTATCTAGAAAAGAAAGCAAAAATATATAATTCAATGGGAATGAAAATGATGTTTGTATGAGAAAGATCACATGACACACCAGAAAGCAGAAACACGTATGTTAACTCTATCCAGCACAACAGGAAGCTGTGATGTGGGTGCCCTGGTGGTGGCACCCCAAGAAGAAAGCTGAGGTTCTAAAATGGATCCCAGCAAATATAGACCCAGTGCTAAGCAGAAACTCTGTCCCAACTTCCTGTCTTTAAAAACTAATAGTCACTAAGTCCAGCTCGTACCCCCCATGTGTGCATGGGTGTGGAGCTGTCCACTGGAACTGGGGAATCCTACCATGGCCACATCCCCAAGGAAGAGTAATGTTTTCCTGCCCCCAGAGACTAGCAACTGCCAATAGCTCCCCAGAATGGAGTGAGGCCTGGAGGTCATCTCACTGTCCATTCTGGGAGTGTTGCCTCGTTGATATTGTACACATGGACCCAGGGCAGTGAGTTTATTCATGCAATAGCTGTGTCATGTCCACAAGGCAGTACTGCCCTGTACTGCTCGCCATCCTATGGTTCTGACATTCTTTCTGCCTCCCCTTCTTCCATGTCCCTGAGCCTTGTATAGTCCTTCTTCGAGTTGGACATTCAGCTTCCTTTTCTTAGCACACTGTCCAGTTATGAATCATTCCGCCCACTGCCCGCTGCACAGTATGAAGAGCCTTCCCTGGCCAAAGCTGACTTGCTCAGCCAGGTCTTTGGACATCAGGAGATTGACAAGTGGGTAACATTTGGCCTTCTCCATGCTTTATGTAGGAAAAAAAGCAAAATGAAAATGTAAGTTGTATATTTAATGTTCTTTTGCCGTGGGCAATAATCAAAATTTTTTAGACATATCTATCAATATTTATTGAAACAATGAGTATGTGTGCTCTTGGAAAAGTGATGGCTGTTTGCCAATGATTTAGGTTTATGCCCTTCTCCAACATAGAGAAAAATATAGAATAAAAATGTACTTATCTGTAAAAAAAGACTCTAAGGCAAAAACAAAGACTCTAGAGCAAATGAAAGTAGTTTTTTCCAAGTGACGAATATTAATGTGGTCCCTACATTTTTCTTGATAATTTACACACAATAACCTGTCTATCAAGATAATTAATAGGGATATAGGGAAAGAAATGAAGGCTCATGATCAAAAATCAAGACAAACACTTGACAAAATTTTTATCCGTATTGGTAATTAAGGCAAGGGACATTCAAGGTGATACATGTGTTTTGTAAGAGCCTTGTCGAGGCTTTACGAAAGGAGCAAGCAAAACAGTATTAGATGCCTCCACAGAAGTATTGAGCACCCCTGTGTGTGTGGCTTGGATTGGAATCAGCACACGTTCAAAGTGGAGCTATTTTGATGAAGCATAGTTTCAGACATGAAAAATCTAAGACTGGAGAGTTGCCCTTTGTGAACACATCCTCGGAAAACGTACATGAGTGATTTTGTGACAACACTGATTAAAATGTGAATAATTGTATAGCAAATGTGAGTCAATACAGGGCTTGCCGCTAAATTAAATTAGGTGATGCCCATATGATGTCTTTCCATAAAGGCTCTAACATGGAAGGGTTATTTGTTTCTGTGACTTAAACATTAAAAGATATTTGCAATCTAGTATTAAGTGTATAAATGTAAGCTAAAATAGCATAGGAAGTTGTGTCGTCTTGAATGGTCTGTGTGCACTGATAACCCTGTGTGATTGCACAAAACATGGTCAGTGAGACATGCCTTCATAGTCTTCCATGTTCTGCTTATACCTCACAGATACACTTCTGCCTCAAAACCAGGAGACAGGAGTTTAAAAAACAAATGAGAAACATCACTTGTTTTAGGGAGAGGGGTGTAGAGGAACAAAAGTAAGGAACAAACGATCCCTTCTTTCCTTCTGTGGTTTAGTCCTCCCAGGAAAGGAGCCGGGTCTTTGTGGGACCCTGCTCCTGACTGCCGTTCCGCTCATATGGGCAGAAATGAGGGCTTGGAAGATTCCAAGAATGGAGCTTCTGTCCTTCCAAAAGACAGACGGCGCCTCTGATTAAAAAGTCAAACCTTCCCACACCAACTCCATCCTTAACTGTTCAGGCCTTTGAATGTAGTTTTATAACCAAGGAAGAGAAAAGCCGTGAGCTGTCTGAGGGAGAGATTGGCATGTCAGTCTTGAGGTAGGCCTCTGAACCAAAGAGAAACTGTCTCTACTTCCTTCACAGGGACCCAAGATGTTTCCAGGGAGCTAACGTTGGGCTGTTGGAAATCTATGCAGGAACGAACAGGAAGGAAAGTCCAGAGAAGGAGTCCACATGGACCCACCCACAGCCCTGGGTTCCCTCTGCAGTGCTTCCAACTGCCACCAAAAGCATTTAAAGTAGAACAGAGCCTGGAGGTCTCTGCTGTGTCTCAGAAGAGGAGCACAGCTGCTCTCTCTATCCAGCAAGCTTGACACATGCGTTGTAGACTTCTCTGAAAATTGCATCAAGGAACATACACACACAGTAAAGGAGCAAAAGAGGGATGCTGAGCAATGAACATCACTTGGGGTGACCTTCAGGTCTTTTCATTTTACCTTTTCAATAGACTATGTAGGTGTACTTCAATAACACAGTAGTCTCCAGAGAGTGCATGCACCAAGGACCCAAATTTCAGAGCTAGTGACTGAGCCACGTTCTTGAAATGAAATAGCCATTCCGCGTCTCCACCCAGACCCACAACTTCTGCTTGGTCATTTTCCCAACTGGCCCGTGTTGATTGGAGACCAGCGACTCTCCCTCTATGCTACCAGCCAAGTGCTGATTTTTGTTACTGCAATGTTAGTAATTGCTACCACTGGTATAATAATAGTAATATCATTGTGAGGGTTTGCTTTATGAGACCAGCGAGTAGAGCAAACAACTGATGTAATAGGCTTGGGAGAGGGTCTGCCTTATACAGAAAAGATGAAGTAAATATTATAGACAAAACCACTTTGTTATTTAAAAGGTCATTAAATGTTTCAGGAAAATATAATCAGGAAAAAGCTTGTTTTCTGACTACCTCTCTCATGGAGCCATAAAAATCTTCCCAAAGGCAAGGTCATTTTGAAATGATAATCACTCCCCTGCGAATGACATGCCAGATTCCCCAGTAGCCTGACAGAAAGACAGGGCAACATGTGGCTAGCCTTAAAGACTCTATAATGATAGGATGAGTGACAAGATGCTCAGTGAATAAAGGGGCTGGTTGCACAAGCTTGATGACTTGAGTTCAAACCCAGGAACCTACATGAAGAAGGAAGGAAGAAGCAATTCTACAAGAGTTGTCTGATCTCCGTGTAAATACTGTGGCATACAAACCCACACACAAGTTGGTTGGAGATCAACCAATCAACACGAACCCACACCAATAGAAAACTTTGTGAGGATTAGTATATTTTTGTTCATTGTGTTTTGTTTATTCAGTTGTGTATTACAGTTATAATTCCTGATGTTATAAAATTTAGTCAATGCTTTAGGAATGAACAGAAGAATCAAACCAACTTAACCTGTGACGCAAGACCAAGTGGCTGTTGGGCTCAGAGTCCTAGAGGCTGTGCTGGAGCAAGTTCATTCTTATCAGTGCTTTTGGTCCTTTGATCTGAGCATTTGAACAGCCTTGGATAAAGCAAGTAGCAAGTAACTAAGCTTACTCAGGTTTTTTACCCTCATAAACCACTGTGATAGAAAAACAACCCCAAAAACTCTACCGGGGACTCCTATAGCTGATAAACTCCTTTACTCAAGTAGCTGAATACAAGATTAACTAAAAAAAACCAGTAGCCTTCCTCTATACAAATGATAAAAAGGCCAGGAAAGAAATCAGAGAATTAACATCCTTTACAATAGCCTCAAATAATATAAAATATCTTGGTGTAACTCTAACCAAGCAAGGGAAAGACCTGATGACAAGAATTTCAAGTCTTTGTGAAGAAAGAAATTGAAGAAGATATCAAAAGATGGAAAGATGCCTCATGCTCATGGATCAGTAATATTTACTATATAAAAAAGCAATCTACAGAATCAATGTGATCCTCATTAAAAGCTCAACACAATTCTTTACAGACCTTGAAGGAACAATACTCAACTTCATATGGAAAAAACAAAAAACCCAGAATAGCTCAAACAATCCTGTACAATAAAAGAACTCCTAAAGGTATTGCCATCCCTGATTTCAAATTCTACTACAAAGCTATAGTAATAAAAACTAACAGGTGAAACAATGGAATTGAATCGAAGACCCAGAT
>JAQHUG010000093.1:4187347-4210539 GCA_028555095.1 Dicrostonyx torquatus
TTAGGTAGGTGGGGAAAACTAAGCCAAATGCTGGGAGAAAGGAGGTGAAGTCAGAGACAAGCCATGTCACCCCACTGGAGACAGATGCTAGAAATTTTCCTGGTAAGCCACAGCCTCATGGCGATACACAGATTAATAGAAATGGGCCAAATTAATATGTAAGAGTTAGCCAATAAGAAGCTAGAGCTAATGGATCAAACAGTGACTTAATACAGTTTCTGTGATTATTTTGGGGCTGGTCAGCTGGCAACCAAAAGCGGCCCTTCCTCTAACAACTTGGCACCAATGTGGTGGACTAAAACCTGAGAGGGCTTGAAAAGGAATTCTAGACACTACAAAACAAACTTTAGCCACATATCTTTTTTTCCCTGAATGGGCTTTGCTTGCTGGCAGTATGCTGCAGCTCTCTTAAGAGAGGTTTTCCTGATTCAGCAGTAGATAGCAGAAAAAAAGAGCCATGGTTGTTTTGAAATGTAGGCTTTCTGTGCTGTGCTGCCAGTGTGATCTCTGGCGTTTTGGGGATCTAAGCATTTGGATGGGGTTTGTGAGTGTGTGTTGTGGCTTGCTTGAGGGCAACATGGACTGGCTGTGTGCCTGGAAGCAGAACAGTGTGCATGGCTCTTAGAGATATGTGTGGCTCTCAGAGGTGCTAGCAGCTCCACCATGCTGGACCTCGGGACAAGCAGGAAATGCTGTATTTCCTCTAGTAATACTGCAGGTTAAGTTTTTAAGAAGCACTTAGCATATTAAGAAGTGCTCCTGGACAGTAAAGAATTACAGATACATAATAGGATAGATTCAGACATAAAAGGCCTCCAAATGGGTCACAGTGTTGAGTATATGTATGTAGACTTGGGAGAGAGAAGAAAGAGTATAAAGAGAAAAGAAAGTAAAGTTTTTAAAAAAGAAAATTAAAACAAAATATTTAAAGAGACACTACAGAAAAAGTAATAGGTTAGAAATAAATAAGCCATTTAAAAATGGAAAGTTCACGAAGAGTCTAGACTATGTATATTATTGTGTTTTCTTTGAATTTTTTGACTTTGAAGGAGCTAAGTACAGAGAGATATTTCATCATATGGGCTGCTAAGCTAAACCAGCATATATATTTTAAAGGAATCTTGATTTTAGAATATGGATCTAAGGATATATTGCTTTGAAAAAGAGATTCTTCTTTTGTTTCCATAGAGGATGAGAACCTATGGATTAATTTCAGGCTAATGTGGTTTGATGGACCAAGACCCCCTGAAAGGTCACCTTGAACACCCCTCAAAAAATTACTTCACCCAATAAAAAGTAGGAAGCAGTTTGGAGAAGAATTACACCCATATTCACAAATACTGTTTATAAATGTTTGTTTACATTGAAAGGGGACTATGCTATAGAGATTTGCATTGGTATGGATTTTGGTTTATTGATACAAATTTTAGGTCAATTTTGTTATGTATATTTCTGCTCTTGATTAAGGTATTGTGACTGTGTAGCTCATTTAAAAATGTAATGTATAATTAAGAAATATAGGTTAGTAGATAGTTATCTATAATAGTCAAACTTGTGGTTATGTTAGTTAGATTTTCTAGATACACAGAGATATATTTCAGATAGTTATGCATTCTTCAAATCCTTCAGAGATTTTCAGACTATGGCAATTTAAACATATTAAATTTATTAAATTAAACAACTTAAAATGTTTAAGAATTTAGGACTTTTCATGACAATGAGACACATTTGCTCCTGGCAGCACCAATTACTTCAAGAGGAAGATGGGCCTCAAAGAGGATCCTTATGGAGTTTGTTAGCCATTTGGGGAAAAAAGAAAAACTGCTCTTGCCTAGACTGCTTAATGGTATGCTGTAAAAACTGGACATACAGGACCCACAGAGAAATAACTGCTGAACTTGCATAAAGGTGAGACCACCCTTTGGGGTTCCTGCTTCATGAAAGAGTCTACTAGACATTCTGCAGGACACAGAAGAAAGTGACTGACAAATTGCCAATATAGGTGGAACTGTCTTTGGAATTTCCTGCTTCATGGAAAAGTCTGCTGGATACTATGGGCCTGTAGACTGAAGATGGATGCCCCAATGGTACAGAAGACCTTTGGGTGATTGTCCAGGCAACAAGATATCTCTGTCATTTTTAGAGTTTTGGAAGTTGTTTACAATGCATTTCCTGTTTACTTAGGTAATATTATATCCTTCTGGAGTCTTTGATGGAGTTGAAGAGTAGATACTAATAATTATAGTTTTCCTTAGTTATGATAGAGGATAAAGTAGATATAAATATTGTAACTGTAATTCTTGCTTGACACCTGTTTTGTTATATGTAATTTTACTATGTTAAAATTAAAGCCTTGCTTTTCATTTAAATAGAAAAGGGGAGGTGATGTGGGATTCACCTCTGTGCGTTGCGATTACTATTAATGAATAAAGAAACTGCTTTGTCCTGTTGATAGGACAGAACTTAGGTAGGTGGGGAAAACTAAGCTGAATGCTGGGAGAAAGAAGGGGAGAAGCCATGTAGCCCCCTCAGCGACAGACGCGGGAACTTTTCCCAGTAAGCCATAGCCTTGTGGCGATACACAGATTAATAGAAATTAAGATATAAGAGTTAGCCAATAAGAAGCTAGAGCTAATAGGCCAGGCAGTGATTTAATTAACACAGTTTCTGTGTGAGCAGCCAGGAACCAACAAGCGGCTCCTCCAACAGTCATGGTGTCTCCTCAGATCACACACCTTTCCTCACAAGGTGGACAGATAGGGTGATCAAAGCAAAGAAGTTTGTTGTCTTATCAGTGTTTAAGAGAAGCATCATTTGGTGAGGTTGAGGACAGTGAACTTTATTCTGCACACCGCATTGCTCTGCAGGTACTGATCTTGAGATGTTCCCAGCTTCCCTCCCTATGGCTCAAGCACATATGTATCTGTGACCTTAGGGACCATGCTACCAGGGACCCAGGGTGGTAGGGTCTATCTGTCCTCTGAAGACTTTAGCTTTGCTCAACAATATAGGAATGAGTAGAAATTTCACACCTTGTTTGGAGGGGAAAATAACAAAACACTTTTCCATCCCCAATTCTTCCAGGCGAGCCTAATGTGGCCTGACGGAGACCCAGAACAGGGCTGGGGGGCTCCCTGTGGCTGGTGACCTTGAAAACACTGAAGAAAAGCTGGACAGAAAGCAATTTCATCTCTGAAATTACACAGCATGGTTCTCATTCATCTTGATAAGCACTTTTAAGGAATGAAAGGGGGGCGGGAACATTGTGGCTAGGAGAACTGTGGAGGCCCCCTTCTGCCGAGTCAGTTTAAAGTAAATTTAGATGTTCAAAGATGCATTTGGTTTCTATTGTGAGCTAAATTGGCTGCTGCAGAAGGGTGAAAACAGAAGAACAAAAATGCAGCCAAAAGGAGAAATGGGCAAAAAATATTATTAAGAACAAAATTATTTTGTATTCTGTTTTTAAATCATAGGCTTGTTCTGATTATAATGTTATTTAGTGGTAGAGATAACCATCAGGTTTTTTCTTCTATTGTAGTTGGGTTAAGTCCTGTGTGTGTGTGTGTGTGTGTGTGTGTGTATGTGCACCTGTGTGTGTGTCTCCTTGTCCTTTGCTTTGATTTTAAAAAACAAAAACAAAACAAAACAAAACCCAAACAAAAAAACAAACCCACTTACCACCAGGGTCATTAAGACCTCTTAGAATCCATACAGCTTAGGGCTTCCTCAAGTTCCACAAAATCAGAATTCCCCATTTCCTGGTGACAGAAGAAGGATGTACCTCTCTGGAATCCAACCCTTTTGTCTGGATTGATCAGTGAAAGACAGAGAAGCCCTGTGATTGAAAACTCTGGAGAGACCACAGAGAGAGGGGCTCAGAACAACAGCCAATAGGCTAGACCCTACTTTGAAGCCAGCAGGGCAGCTAGGGCTTAACCCAGTGGAACTCTGCATTACAGAGTCACTTCATAAAGGACAGGTCATGAGGACTATATTGGGAAGATCCACACGGTAGCATTTAGCAAGACGGTAAAGTAGGTTCATCAGTACCCTTTCCTTTAATGAAGGGCTCCTTGGAGATCTACGGGTTAGAAAGTGTATGGACCTGTGGAAGGTGACTGTCAATCAACCATTCAGGATAACATCACTGTTCAGCTCTGGACCCCATATCTCAGCTTGAAAGGAGGGCATTCTGAGAACCAAAGCCTCCTGCATGCAGAACCCTGTACATCTCATCTACAAACACCAGAAGATAGGGCAGTCCTTAGTCTGGCATCCTGAGCATGTCCAGGTCAACCTCCTGCAGCGTGCTTCTGGAAATGTGCAGCCCAGCAGAGAAGTTAGTGCCTACCATGGACTTAGCGGGTGAGTTTAATCAACTCTTGTATTCAGTTCAACTTTCTCATCCAAAGGATTACATTTTAACTGAGAAGCATGTGGTCTGTCAATCATGTCAAGACAACAGAAATCCTTCCGAAATACCATGGGGTGCAACCCTTCTCAGACTTGAGATCATAGCCAGGGAACAAGGCATCCTGTATCGGCTACTCTCCATTCTTGAAAGCCCTAGTGGTCTGGGACTTGTGTCGTCCCCAGATTTTCAAACCAACCTCACAGCAGGAAAGACTCCAAGATGCAAGATGCTTGTTATTCTTAACCTACAGTTATGAATGCCATTGCCGGGAGAGAATTCGGGTCCTCCGTGAAAGTTGCAAGTTTGTAGGAGATAAGGCGCCCGAGCCACCCTCTCCTGTAAGAACACTGAAAGCCCCATGATCTCTAGATTTGTGTATTTGCAGCAGACACCCACTTGAGAGCCACCCGCCTCTCCACAAAAAGCCTCAGACACACAGATAACATCCTTTCACAGACTCCCAGAGCCGACTGGCTGAATGAATAGATAACTCAGAGATAGAATTCAAGAGATTAAGAAAAAAATCCGACTTCTTAGATTATGCAATGTTAATTTAATGTTACCAGATCATATTTAAGATCTGAAGAGATATTTTCAGAAATAACTTCAAAATTAAGTTTTCCACTTAAATTCCCCATGCGGTAATTCATCCTTGATGAGTGATTGGGGTAAAGTGGTTTTGAGGGTTTGGTTTCATACGACAGTGAGTAAGAGCACACAGTGTGTGAGCCGGGCTTTGTACTAGGGTTTAATGTCTCTGATATGCTTCTGCTGGCAACCGGACAGATGGGCACAGAAGAGAGCTTAGCGGTCCCAGTGCACAGTTGTGGCCTTGGAGCACAGTGGTGTGCCCCAAAGGAAGGGAACAGAATAGTGCACAGTGCACAGAATAGCACCTGCAGAGTCCTGGATGTGGCAAACACCTGAGGAAACTTCTGTATAAGGACACGGGGCCCCTGGAGCTCTCCTTGATGACAAGGGAGGGCTGGAGGAAACCAGTTAGAGACTCATGGGAACACACACACATACAGACACAATTTCTCATTTCTTTGACAGAATGGGCCGAAAGCCTGAGCTATGATGGAGAAATGGCTGACTTTCCGAAGAGTGTGAATGTCCAGCAGGAAGGAGGGGCTTCTGCCAAGTCTGGGATGCTGGAGGGACCGCTTCCTTGAGTAGATGCATTCTGGAAGGCTTTCTGCAATCTGGATCTGAAATATCTCCAAAGACTTATGTGTTTAATTCCTCAGCCTCAGACTGCAGCATTGTTAGGAGGCAGGAGAGCCTTTGGAAGAAGGCGTTTATGTCATTGGAGGTGTGATTTGATGGAGACATTGGGAGGCAGCAGATCTTTTGGTAGAAGGCATTTAGGTCATTTGGAGGTGTGATTTGATGGAGACATTGTGATCATAGCCCTTCCTCTTTCTTGTTGCTCTCTGACCCCAACAGACAGCTTATTCACCCTCCTCCCTGTCATGAAGTTCTGTCATGGGATGTCTCCAAGATGCCAGGACCATGAAACCATGGGTTAAAAATCTCTGTAACCTGGAGCCAGAATAAGCCCTTCCTCTCAGTAAGTTAATTTGTCTCAGATGTTTGCTATGATACTGGGGAGCTGACCAACGCAAGGCTCCCACACAGTTTTTATTCCTCCTCCGTTATGTCTAAACTTTAGTCTTGAATCATTATGCAGTTTGGAGTGAGACACAGTTTAACTGCCTGTGCTAAAAGAATTCAAACCATAGAAGTCAGCACGTCATCCCTGTGTGAACTGTCTAGAAAAATTCACCTGTTGAAATTCTAACCCAAAGGTAAAGGTGATTATGAAATGACACCTATGAGAACTGATGGAGTCAGGAGATCATGGAAGGGATTAAGATCCTTTATGGAACATTCCAGAAAGTTCTCTCAGTCCTGCTATCATGTGAAGACACAATCAGCAGGTACCAGGAGGGTCCAGGAAGCTGACTCTGGGCAGTGACTTGATGCCACTGCTGATGTCATGGATTTCCCCTTCTTGAACTAAGAAATGAATTTCTGTTGTCTTAAGCTGATCTTTCCTGTGGCAGCCTCAGAGAAGAGCTGGACCCCAAAGAACCTTCCAGAACCCTTGCTCACATGAGAAGCTACATGGCTTTAGAGCTCTTGTGCTCATAGCCCCTTCCTCTTTCTTTCATGAGCACTTGGAACATGCATTTTGAGAGGAAGAGGAGATTGACTAGGGAGAACTCCCCTGTATGAAGGATTGTCCATCCTGCCAGGAGGAGATTGGCTGAAGAGGACTCCCCTGTATGAAGGATTGTCCATCCTGCCAGGAGGAGATTGGCTGAAGAGGACTCCCCTGTATGAAGGATTGTCCACTCTGCCAGTGGGAGATTGGCTGGGAAGGACTCTCCCTGTGTGAAGAATTGTCCATCTTGCCAAGGGCCCTGAGGTTATTGAAGTTCAATATTAGGGTTGCTGGTAGAGTCAAACCCTAACACTAAGATTCTAAATCACAAACAGGAGACAAAGGCAGACTGAGAAGCTTAGACAGTGGGTGTGTTAGGAAGAGTATGCCCTTCCAGCTGCAAGGTCACCACCACTCCAAGATCCCAGAGACCCATGTTCTCACAAGGTTGAGAAGGATGTAGCATCCACAGCCAGTACTGTCCCACTGAGGACCTGAACTAAGGAGCCCTGAGGGTGGTACAGACTTCAGTCAGCAGTGCAATGGAAATGATGGCAAGCTGGGACTAAGAGGCTGATGTCAAGAGGGCCGCTATTTCCATGAACAGCCCCTCTGACGTGCTCTCTCCGGGAAACCTGCTCCATTGAGAGCTTTTTGAGACAATCAATTGAAAGCAGCATTTCTGGATGGGTTTCTGGCAAAAACTTGACTTACAGACTTCCAAGTGCAGATGTCTGGAGGAAGTTAATCTATTTTGACCATAATACACACCTTGTCTCTGAAATCTCAGCAACACTCTGAAACACAAATTATCATCGGGTCTGGCCAGCACTAGATGGTCCACGACACATTGGGCAACAAATCCAAGGTCTGACTCCAGAGACTTTGCTGGTCAAGGGTATCTTGGTGTTCTTGTCCCTTGGAATGATATCTGTAATTATAATCAGCAAGCTTGCATTTGTCCAAACAAACCTGGTCAGTGGAGTAATAACTCATCATAGCAAGATGGCCAGAGAGAGCCACTCTGCCTCTGTTGGATCAAATAGGAAGTCAGCCAAGCTTTTCCCCTACAGTATGTGACTAAGGGGCTGGTGGTTCCCACTATATCCAAAGAGGTGCTGAACCCCATAGAAAGTGGATCTGGGGAATGATTGACTCCTGCTAGCTCAGACTCGTTGTGAACTGTTCTTAGACATGGCCTGTCTGCTATAGTGGTACCCAAGATCTTAAGAACACGGCAGCATATGTGACAGACATATGTTATTCTGTAGCTCATCAAAAATAGGAGAATTTGTGTTTTCTTCCAGTATTAATGATGATATGCATAGAGACTTTTGGCCTGGGTTGTATTTATTCTCCCACCCGTCCTAGTAGAGTCAAAACAATATCAATGACCTTGAAGTTGCTCTGTGGCACTATTATCGTTATGTTGGTCTGGCCTGAATCGGCAGAGGTGGCTGTATTCTTCAAGTCTTCATAAATGACATGAGCTTCTGATGCAGAGGTGGATTTTACAAGGAGGATGAGACCTGCTCCATGGTCAGGTGCATGTTGAGACACTTCTGGCTTCTTGCTCTCCCTCCCATGATAAAGAAGCACCCTGCCTGCCTGGGAAGCTCTGTTCTATGAGAAGCATACCCATACCTCAGAAAATGCCTTCCATCCATAACTCCAGTGACTAGGAATTTGGTGCTATTAGGTGTGGCCTCGAGAAGGAGCTGGAAGTAGCTGCAAAGAATCTCAGCCCTATGGGGCAAGAAATTTTTCTGTGTGAACACATGATCTTTCAGGTGATATGGTTAGAGGCATTGACAATGGGAGCATCTCTGTGGAGCACGAAGCAGCCCCGAAACAGAAGATTGCTGGAGTTGAGACCAAGCCCTCTCAGTGCAGCAGAGACCCAGGAAAAATATCCAAAATGATTGGTGCACTGCTGGCACCGCCTGGTTCCTGACGACCCCTGTGGGTTATTCTTCCCGCATTCACAGGACCTCTACTCTGGTAGTCTATGTCCACCACAGACTGCCGACGGCTGGGTGCAGAGAGCAGCACTGACCACCTCAAACACTCAGCCTACCACACAAAGTCCAGGGGCTGGATAAAATGTCCTGGGAACCTTGCCAGCTCCTTCGAGGGCTTGCATAAAAGTTCTAAAACTTCCAAAGCAGTCCATGGACAACCAGCAAGGCCACCCGCTGCTGTTGTGTGTTGCAGATGTGAGAAGAGCGCACCTCCTCAGTGCAGGGGTGGCCAGAATGCTGCTTCTAAAGGAAATGAGGGCTGAGGGCAGAACCCCTAGATTGCACAGCTCCACCAAGCAAGCCGAGATTGAACCCCACTCTTCAGTTGCTAGGCATGGATCACAGGGCGCTTCAGGAGCAGTGGTACTCTTCTGTTTGTTTTCCACACTTCGTTAAACACAGAAAGTAAAAGATTTCACTATGGCATTTTCGCGCATTATAATGTTATTGTAATATGTTCAATTGGTTTCCCACAACCCTCCCCGCTCCCTTGACCCCGTCTGGCTGGTCCCCACTTCTGCTTTTATTTCATATTTGGTTTGCGGAGTAACCATCCTCACAGGGCAGCTGTTAGGATCCTGCATGTCTCCCGGGTCAGCAAAGGCATCAGCCAGCTTTGCATATCCTGCCCTGTGTAAGTCCTCAGGTCATGGCCGGTTCTCAGTGTGCAGTGTTATTTTAGGGAGACTTCCAGCCTTTATTTAACTTTGAGTTGTTTCTGGATATTGCAGGCAATGATGTGAATTCCCCTGTGCTATGGGAGGTAGAAGTTGGCTTATAGCCTGTCAGCAAAGCTTATTGAATAGCTCAAGAACTCTGCTTTCCAAATGCTAAAGCTAGCTCCCCAGATTTTCACAATTCCTATATATTCAACCCCACGACAGGCACTATCAACGTCTACAGAAAACAATGCAAGTGGAAATTGAAGCCTGGAGCAAAACTCATCATTTGCCCTCTTACTATCTTCTAAATTAAAAGTGTTCATTGACTTGCATCCCCATTTCTCTTCCTTTTATTCGAAAAGTTCCTTTTCAGCGAAGATTTCTGTGCGACGTTCTCCTGCACACAGCAGACAGAGCCACATCCTCCTGACTCCACCCAGGACTGTAATTCTAGAGGTCAGAGAGACTATGACAGCTTCGAGAGTCAAGTCAAGAGGTCAGAGCCCCGGATGCATGGACACACGGGCTGGCCTGACGCTATTGATGTCTAACTAAAAGATACCTCTATGTCTGTGGGCATGAGGAGGCCCAGGGCAGAAGGGCAAGGCAGCCAGGCTTCCTGATGAGTGAGGAGTCTGACTTGTCTCTCCTGAGCTCATATCATCACTCAGGCTGAAGTCACAGATCCATGAGGCCAGCACAGACTCCCAAGAATGACTGCAATGCTTTACCTAAACCCAGGACTGGATCTGGACTGCAGAACATTTATGTGTGATGCTGATGTGCCTACAACAGTCAATGAGTGACCACCACCCATGAAATCCCTTTGCCCTTGTTCCTAGGATAGAAAGCCCAGCTCATGCTCACTGTGACCCACCTTTGAAAAGCTACAAAGAAAAGTACCTTAGGATAGAATGCGATGGGAAGGAGTGATTGTAGCTTCACGGAAAGAACACTGTTGTCACAAGTAGGATGCACCCAGGAGTCACAAACCATGAGCTATCCCTCCACAGGGGTCTATGTTAACCTTCTATGAGAAGGTATAAAGCTAAAGGTAACAGATCATTCTGGATGCATCCGTTCCTTGTCTGTGCTGGAAAGAGCTGGAGGCCCTAGCCCACTCCCTCTAACATAGCTTGGAGTGACCTATGCCAAAATATGTCTTATTCACCAGTTCCAGACTCTGACAAGGTGATTTCAGAGTTGAAACTGGACAGTTTTTTTTCTTTTCCTAGGGGAACCTGATCCCTCGATTTTCTTGCAAACTAGGGAGCTGTGCTCAAAAGCAGCTGTCACAGACAGGAAGAGTCTTCACCTGGGAAAACAAACTTACAAAGAAAACATTTACATTTTGCTGGTGATTTGGTGCTCTTGGAGGAAGCACTGCAGGGCCTTACAGGCAATGGGGCAGTTAAAAAGGTGCCTTCATTAATGCCCAATCTGTCTGCTTCCTGCTCCAGTTTCATGAAGTTTCACACCAGCCACAGTATTAGGAGAGGTTGCCTGGGTTGTCCTGAGAACCCCCCAGAGTCAAGAAGCAAGCCTCCTTCCTAGTGGCAGGTCTTCAAGCTCATGGTCTCCTTCATTGCTTTCCTGCTTTCTCCAAAGGGAAACAGTGATTTTATTATTGTCAAAACTGAGAAATAGAACAAAGAGGGCGGAGATGTGGGATAAGGTTTTCCTATAGGAAAAGGCTCGTGTGTTCGTTCTCGGGAAAGCAATGCGTTCATGTGCTTATTCCACAGGACAAACAAGTCTTTGATGACGGGTCCTTTTATACATGTGTTTCCCAGACACAGTCAGCAATGCACAAAATCACCTTCCCATCCCAACTGTTGGGGTTTGGATAAAACATCCCCAAGTCTCATTTGTTCGTACACTGGTACGTCAGCTAGCGGTGTCATTTGGGAAGGTGGTAAAACTTTTAAGATCTCTAGTCTACCTGTAGATGAAGGGCAGGGCTACTGACTGGCTCTGCTTCTGACCTAAGGTCTCTGCTCTCTGTTCCATCAGATATGCGGAGTCTCGATCACATACTGTGAGGTCTGTGTGTCACCCACCACAATGGACTGACCCTCGGCAACTGTAAGTCGAAGCAAATCAACCCTGCCTGAAGTGGTTCCTGCTAGGTGTTACAGTAGCTAACACACCAAACAACTGGCATCTTTGGTTTTGGGTTGTTTGGAGCTAGGGATGAGTCAGGATAGCCACATCTACGTGCAGAAAGTGGGCTATGTCAACACCTAAGACAGATGGAAGAGGAGGCCTCCTGCTCACCAAGGTATTTTCTGAGTCAGAACCCCCTCAGGTATCCCAGCTTAATACCAGCCATAGCTGTATAACAGGGAGGCTCTGCTTCCTTCTTAACCACCCTGATTTTTCTCAGAAGGTTCTGTGTTGCTTTCATGTCTCATCAAAGAAAGGGGTGCAAGAAGGTAACCAGACCTCCATCACACAAAATAAACCTGTTGGGTGTTGGTGGACTGGGTTACTGCTACTGAAAGACCTTTGTGGTACAGATGTGGGCATGCACAAAGAGGAAGGAGAGGAGGCCCAGTGTTGAGCCCAGTGGCCCCTGGCTGCTTTCACTACCACTGACACTGTTGGTGCGGGAGACTTGTCTGTTTCTGTCAATCATGTTTTAAATAAATACTGATTGTCCAGGTAGGAAGTATAGGCGGATCAACCAGACAGGAAGTAGAGGCAGGGTGAGGAGAAAGTCTGGGAAGCAGGAAGCTTCCCTGGCATTCCTGCGCAGACCACCAAGGAAGCAGCATGTGTCCCTGTCCCAGCTGAGAAAAGGTACCGGCCATGTGCCTGGCATGGATGGGACCAATGGGTTAATATAAGTTATGGGAGCTGGTAGGAAGACTGAGCTAATGGGCCAATCAGTGTATAACTTAATGTAGACGCTCTGTGTGATTTTCTTTGGGGCTTGCTGGCTGTGGGGTACTGGGCGGGACAGTAACCCCAACAAGCAGGCCCCTCATGTTACACACTGTGTTGTGACCCTGTGTATCCTGATTCCTGTCCCCTTCCTCATTGGTTCTGGTAGGACGCTTTCAAAGCTTACTTCAAAAGCGTAGGCTCTAAGACGTCCGCTCCATCCCTTGATCTACAGGGCTCACCTGGAGGAAATGTTACCCCACTTTATTGGGCAGATGGGTCCTCTCCTCTGCATGAACTTGAAGCATTCCTGACTGGCATTGAGTCATTAGCACCTCCGGGGAATGCCTGGAGTCCCTGGGCTCTTTTCCCTTGCTGCTGCATACTACAAGCCCATGTTCCCTAAACCTTTCAGAGTGTCCCACCGCCCACCCTCAATACTTACATGTCGGATTTATCGAGATGAACAAAGCCCCTATGTTGGCAAGGTCATCTCCGACACGGGTGTGTATGATAAAACACATCTGATGTTTTCAAATGAACACTTTGTCTTAAATAGCAACCGACTGGGTTACAGTGACAGATTGGCAAAACAAACTGTCACTCAGCGGCTGTCACAGCCTGGCTGAGGCACTCAGAGAGGTGTGGGGGTAGGCTGTGGGGACAGACAGACGTTCTTGCTGACGGCTAACACCGCACCTTTGTTGTTTACCTGAAATCCTTTCTAAAAGCAAATCTTGCCCGTTGGCAAAGAACCTGCTGAAAACACATGTTTAATTTTTAATCTCCTCTTAGCTAGTAAAAGGTGCTTGTTCTCGCTATCTTCCTCCCTCATTTTCTCCCTTAGAAAACACCAAAAGCATTGAATATTTGTCAAAACGTAATGCCTCCCATTTAGGTCATCAACACCCCCCCCACACACACACATACACATTTATTTTTGACTAATAGATAATTGAATTAACAAAAACATCTGAGAGCTTAAATCTCAAATATTGACCTCAATGGGTGTTTTTTGTTTTGTTTTGTTTTGTTTTTCAGTTTCTCTAAAGAAACAGCATCAGGTTGCAGCTAGATGTGAGCAGGAGAGAACGTAGGCTGGCCCTGTGTGATTTCATCACAGCTCTGAAGCAGCAGACGGGTCATAAGGTTGCAGGACGGCTCTCAAATCTTGAGTAATCCCAGTTCAAGCCAGTTATGGGCTGGAGTGGACACTGGAGAGAAATAAGACTCAAAAAGAGGCACATTTTAAAATCGCCCATTGCAGGGGAGAGGAATGGATGACTTGCCTGGATGGCCCTGGTGGGCCTGTCTTCTGTCTCATTTGAGTTAGCCACTGAGAACAGGAGATGGGTCCGTCTGTCTGTCTGGACCAGAGGACTGCTCAGAATCTATCTCTTGAAAGAATGAAAAAGCACAACTGTAATGGGTGGCAAAGACTGTGCACAAAGAAAGGAGAGCTGAACTTGCACAGAGACCAATGAAGTTCTGCACGGAGGCTGACCGGCCTCGGTGTTGGGAAAACCTTGGCACTGGCCTCTGGCGCCTCAGGAGCCAGGTGCCTGGGATGTGGTCTCCCAATCACTGACCCAGGATGACACTGTGGAACTGAAGAACTAAAGCCTAGATGACCAGGAGGAACACAGAACTCCAGGATGCCGGGAGGCACCAGCTAAGTATGTGGCTTGTCTTTCCAGGGCCATGGACATTGGCTGATGTCCTGAGTTACCCAGGGTACAGGTTTCTACTTCACTAGGCATGAAACAGTCCTGGAACATCCTGATGAACAGACTAGACATGCGACTGCGCCTGCAGTAACAATCAGAGGCTTAAGAAAGACCTGTTTACATGGCCCAGCTCTAAGTTATTATTAGCAAGGTGGCATGTGCAGCTTCTGGTAGTTTTAAAAATTAAGGCATGTAAGTAACTACAAATAACACCTTAGACAGTCAGATCTGGGTCCAACTGTTAGAGGAAAAACAAAAGGAAGAAATTACTGCAGTAAGCTGTCATTGTGTTGAAGCCATCTTTAAAGCCTTCCGATTTGATTCGCCCCACCCCTACGCTCTATCAACTACAAAATAAACCGTGCAGTTAAAATAACAGCCTAAGACCTGGGAGCTCAGGAGCCTTGCTCAATGGTTTCCTTTTGCTTCTGCCTTTTTTTGATTTCCAGGCTAGTCTCCTGAGCAGACTTTAGAGTGAACATCTGGGCAGAACTGGTTCCTGGGCCTGGTACTCCACTTTAGGGCTGTGTGCAGCTGCCCAGTTCTTCCAACAAAGTCTGTGTTGCATCAGCGTCCAGCTTCCAGGCTTCGTGTGAATTGGAACCCTGTGAGAGGGCAAGCTCCAGGAAGAGTCAACTCAGTTCATTTCCGGGAAGAGGTGGAGGTCAGGGCTCGGGGTTGGAAATGGCGCATTTGGATCTGGAGAATGTTCGGCCTCCGCTACCAGCCTCAGCCTCACTCTTCCCCTGAAGCTGCTTCCCTTCCATGCAAGCCTGGCGATCACTGGTTCTGCTCCAGGACACGCTTCTGCTTGTTTGTGCGCTTGTTAGCTGCCTTGCTCCTGCTGCTTGTCAGCTCTGCTTCTAGAATCCAGGCCCCACAGCAAAGGGACGTTGGCAGCATTAGATTCTTTGGCGAGGTACAGCCGCTGCTGGTAGTTAATAAATATTTAAGGACGGCAGGAACAACACGGAAACCTTGAGCGAGAGCTCACACCTGAGCTAATAGTCTCTAGTAACTCTCCGGCATGAAAAGACAATGAACACTTCATCTCCGCAGTGTGTGTATCGAAGGAGTGCACTTCTCCCCATTCTAAGGAGAAGGGGAGAAGTGGGGGCGGTGGGGGTGGGGAGCGGAAGAAGAAAGGAAGAGGAAGGATAGAATGTTTGGAGATAGAATTGATTCTCCCCTTGGCGGGGGTAGTGGGGAGGAACGAGTCATTTCTGCACACCACTTTTAAACCCCACCTTTAATCTCAGAGACAGTTTGGGAATCATCTGATAATGAGATAGCCATCCGCATTGCCTGCACAACTGTTGGGCCAATGGAGTTGCCAAGAAGTCACTTCTCATGCAAGATGGAGCCCATAGACTCCTGAAATATAATTTTTACTATGCAGACTTAATTGCACAGATTTTAAATAGGTACTCATCCTCAAACTTCCCCATTAAGATCAAGAAAAATAATTCTAGGTAGGTGGTAGCACCATAGAGGCTGCTTCTCAGGGTCTTAAGGGAGTGGACCTGGAGACCAGCAAGTGATCGGAGAGCAATCTGCTAAGCCCCAGAGTTCCTGGTCAGCTCCCTTTGCCCTTTTGCCAGGGGAAACTCATGCTGTTTGATTTTGCTATTGGAGCCCCTCCCAGAAGGTTTCAGGACTCACCAAGAAAAAACACTGGACATCTTGTCATTCAGCAAATAAGGACAGACATGAGCGATCCAGTCTTGAAGGAATGCTGTCTCCTCCAACAGCAGATGTCTGCACATCCAGGAGTCCAGTCTGAGGTCCTCGTCCATTCTTACCCAGCATTGCTACAGCTACAAAGCAGAGTTGAGTACATGGCCACACAACTCCTCTGCCTTCATCTCCAGCATCGCTACAGAACAGAGCTGAGTACATGGCCACAGTTCTTTATGAAGTCCTGCTGAGAGGATATCTTTAAGGCTAAGACCAGCTTGAAGAGAAGACAAGACTCTGCCTGTGCAGATGGGAGCTGGACAGGAGGAGCTTTGCCTTTGTACAGACGGATCTACCTTGAGGCCTGGTCTTCTGCATCTCCGTGAAGGTCAAGGAGAGATAGGGCACTGGTCTCTGGAATCCTGCCACAGGAGGAGTGGTTTCCAGGAGTGAGGGACAGTCAGGGGAAGTCACTAAGAAAATAAACTGCTGACAGTGTGGCAGAAAAAAAATACGTTAATGAGAGTCTACTCTCCCCCTCTGTTGAGCAGTTGTTGAGAAATGGATGTGGATGTGGGGACTTGTCTATCATGTAACCACATAATTAAGCCTATAATTAATTACCAACTGTGAGGAGTCCCAGGAAGGGACTGTGCAGGGCCCTAGAACAACTTCTGGCAATTCATGTCAACATAATGCTTAATTGGAAATTCAAAAACCTCTTTGAAATAAAATGATGCTGGAAACTGGGGGCTCAGAGTATCTCTTTCTTAAGATGTTAGGAATTAACCTAAATAATGATGCCATCAGGTCACTGACATCATTGGAATTTGTGGGATGAAGAGCCCGGGAGCTGGACTGGCCTACATAGGGGCTCAAGAATGCCAAGGGGATTTCAGTGGGTTTTTAAGTACAATAGGAAGTCATCAGGGTGTCAGACAAAGGGTCCTGTGAAGCTCTGTTGACTGGACGACACTTTCTAGGCTCCAATGGAGAGAATGAACAGAAGGGACACAGTGCAGGAAGCTCTGCTTGAGCTTGGAGTTGATTTCTTGAAGACAGAACAATGCAACTGCCAAATAAGATGAAGTATGAGAAGGAAGGCCTGGGAGGATGGGGTGAAGACATGGTTTGAACATATAAGCCAAGGTCCTAGTGCCCACAGTGGAGAATACTGCTTCCCTCATGCAAGAAGGGTACCCAGGAAGCACAATGACCAGTCATAAATTGTGCAGAGATTGTGGGAAACCCTTCTCACATTGCCACAAATGGAATAGGTCTTGCACATCTTGTTGAGTTACTAGGGAGCTTTCAAAAGTTTTCTAAAGAAATAAACAGATAGGGTTTCCACTAAACAGCAAATACTTGGGTCTTGTTCTTTCTGACATCATGAACACTTGCAACTGAATGTAGTTCTGGTATAAAAGTAACTAATAACTAGGAGGATATGCTCTTTTTAGAACCCTCAGCTCCTGAGTAGCTCAGTCTTCCACATCTAGTCCTTCCCATGTTGAGATTTCAGGCAGTGTATCTGGACCCTGGCATCAAAGTCAAGAAACTACAAGACGGGAGACAGAGAGAAGGCAGGAGGACACAGTGTTAAGCCTTCGCTGGTCCACAAGAACAAAAAGAAAACGCGTGACTAAAGCTTGTGAGAAAAGTGTAGATTTCGGATTGTGCAGGAGAAAATTGGAAGCGAAGACAGAGTGAGCTAGGATTGTGGGCTCAGAAGGCAAATGCCGTGGTGCATACCTGCTGAGCATCCAGTGCTCAGAAGTTCTTACCTTTAGCCATATCACATCCTGTATGCCCTTTAAAGAGGTGGTAACAATATTTGAGTGTTTGCAGAAGAATTTCCAGAGTGTTATTCTAGTTTCTATTCTTCCCCTGCAGCCCCTGGTCCAGGGATGTTGCAGGAGTAACCTCCTACTGAGTCAGAGAACTGTGGATGTGACAGTCAGAGGCAGGACAATGCCCTCCCTGCATGTGCCACACAGTCCCACCATCAATAAGATACTAACTTGTTAGATGCATGAAGGTAAATGAAAATGGGAGGTGAAAGTGCTGATATATTAGAGTGAGATGGGCATGCAGGCATACTATAATGAGAGCTTCGGTGCATGCATAGATTACAGCAAGCATCGTGCATGCAGACATGTTAAAACAAGTTATCTTTCTTGAGTTTTCTGGACTTCACTCACAGTTGAGTCCAAAGAATGCCTTTCTGGTACCTGCTTGCGAGCGTGATGTGTGATGGGAGCAGAAGTAACACAGAAGACAGCCAGCCAAGGGGAGTGGGCAGGAGGAGTGGCTGTACCCCACTGCAGCTTCCGCTCAGATGCAACCTGCGCTAGAGGCCCCAGCAGTCATTGCACTTAGCAGCACACATCCCCAGCTGACGGTTGTCTGACTCAACTGTGCGTTTACTTTCTGAAGGTGAGACGCTACACCTACGATATCAGTCACTCCCTCACTGCTATAACAAGAGACCTGGAAAGAACAATTTAAAAGAGGAAGGGTGTATATTTGGGCTGCAGTCAGATGGAAAGTGGGGCCCACTGTTTCAGGGAAGTCCTAGTGGAAAGAGCATAAAAAGCTGGTCAGGTTGGGTCAGCATCACGAACAGCTGCTGACGATTATGCTCAGATAACTGTCTCCTTATTTGACCCAGGACATCAGCCTCTGGAATCCGGCTACCACAGTCAGGGTGTCTTCTCACTTTAATTAGCAGAGTCTAGAAACTGCCTCACAAACACGCCCAGGGGCTTGTCTCCCGGTTGGTCTAGGGTCTGTCAAGTTGACAGTCAGTATTACCTCACACCCACTCAGTAGCATCTGAATTTCTACCTTTTTCTGAGGTAAGTGTACCCAGTACAGCCCTTTCCTGTGACGCTGGACTGTTCTGCCGTGCATGGGGACAGGTGTCTCATAAGTAAAACTCCCCACATTTCACTAGAAAAGTCTGCTTTGTGTTTGATGATTGTGCCCAGTTGAAAGGAACTCAAGGCACGTTGGGCTAGGCTATGGCACTGGATAGGTTAGAAGTGCCGAAGGCCAGCTTTTGCATGGTGACGTCCCTGGACGTTGCCAGACACCAGAAGATGCTTCTTCCCTCCTACTTCTCTGTGAATGGCTGGATGAAAGGGGACCTGGACTTGTCCTACCTTCCCTCTGGTGTTGGCTCCTGAGGCCAGCTGCCTGAAGAATGTTCTCTCTCCTACTGCCCCTAAGACTAAAAGTCAATGCCCTCACTCACATGGGACAGTGTGTTATCAATTCCCAGTGTGTGTAATTTTGGGAAAAACAAAACAAAAGCAAAAAACTCTTTTCTGTGGCCAAATTACCTGTAGTAGTTAAATGTAAGCACAAATCAAATTTAACACACATTTATAGTCGTCATTATTTCAAGAATACTGTGACCGTCGAGAGATTTTTGTGACTAGACCAGTTATAAAACCACTGGGAAGGGTGCAGCCACGCAGGGCTGACGCCAAGAATGTGGAGAACAAGAAGAGATGGAGACTAGAAGAGTGAAGACACTCTGCCAGTTCAGAGGACCTGGAGAGGAAGGACGCAGGAACGTGAAACAATGAGAAAATAGAGCTGAAGCTAGTGGGGCAAGGAGTTCAGAGTCTTTAACGCCCCTCCCTCCTCTCAGCAGCCTCCCGCTCACCTCTGCTGGGTAGATCCCTATCTGGAGCTTTAATTCCATCTCCGCACTGGCCTGTCAGTCATCATGATGTAAACAGCACTTAGCCCTCCTTCGTGGCTTCTGTGGTTTGCGCGTTGCACATTGTCTTCTGTGATCCTTCAGATAATGCCTTCTGGAGACATGGATTTTATTGTTTGTATGGATGAGGAAACTGAGGAATAAGGAAGCAAATTACACATGTGTGGCCTTTCAGGAAGCACGGACTTATCGAGAGGGGAGTCGCATGCGTCCTCAGCTAACAGTCACATGGGGGAGCTTTGTACTCTCTCTCCAAGGGCCATGGACCTCTTCTAGGACACTTTACCCATGAAGCCCCAGTCTTTCTCCCCAGATTTTCTTGAGCTGAGTTGATTTTTGTTTTGTTTTTGTTTTGCTTTTCCACTCTGAACCTGCCTCTCTCTTAAGGCCCTTCTAGAAATCCCAGATGCAGTTAAGATTTCTCACTTGTGACTTGAGGACATCGTTGCATCCCATATTAATTCCTGAAGAGATGATACCACCTCCAACCACATTGTTTTTGACATAGACATGACTCTTCAAATTAACAGTTCAGTCTATGAGTCGAGCTAGAAAAAATAAGTAGAAAAAAAAAAAAGCATGTGTGATTGCTAAGAAACTGCACCAGGTCTTCCCTGCCAGGCTCAAGCAGTTCCCAACCCTTGATGAAAGACGAACATCTTTGCATTTTGCAGCTGCCATGGCACACTGCCTTTCAATTACCACGTTTTCTAGCCCTGGGTCTTACGGGCCCTGCCGACAACTGGACAATGCCTGTTTCCACTTCGGAGTGCAGACCTCTTCCCTCTTCCCAATTAGCACTGGCCACGGGCTGGCCACGGGTGACCCTCAGAGCTTTGCCTGTCTTCACTGCGCATTTAGTGCTCAGGGCCAGGAGTAGCTAGAAAATTATCTACTAATTATCTGGCATTATCTATGTCAGTTCATGTCTACAGAGCGGCTCCTGTAATTACAAGCCCCCTTGCTATTTACCTCTAAAGAGTGGGCTTAGCTGAGAATTTCTCCAGAAGGGTTAGTACTAAAGGCTGGTAATTATGTGCTTTGCATTCTTCAAGGGAGCTCTCCCAGGCATCAACAACAAACAGCGGCCCCTGGATGAGTGGCTCTGAGGTGCTTCCCAGCAGGTGAGCCGAAGACAATAATCACATCTTGATGTTTCCAGTGTTGTTCTTCTACCGGACAATTAGCAGACGGTATGCTAGCTCATCCCAGTTTCACAGGGGAACTCAGCTTCCCCCCAAAACTCTCCCAAGCTTCTCTGAAGAACCAGGCAAGCTCCTGGTTCTTCAGAGAAGCACACAAACTGGTGAAGAAAGGAGAGCTGTTTTATGGTTGACTGCTGTCAAATCCTGGCCAGTATTTATTTTATCGAGAACATGGGGAGTCGTAAAAATGTACATGCTAGGATGTTGTATTGATGGTCAAATCAATGTGGCTGCTTTATCCATTTCAGATGAACCAGTAAAAACAGCATTTGATTACTTCAGGTGTGTTGAACATTCTAGAAGGGCAGCTAAGAAAGTGTCTGAAACTTCCTGGGATAATTTTACTACTATTCTCTCTCTTTTTCCATTTAATGTTTAAAAGTTTGAATGCAAATTCCTCAATTGTTACCTTGTCATATCTGAATGCTTCATTGTATATTTCTCTGGGGTGGGGGAGGGGTGTTCTATATCACAGAAAAGGTCCTGCAGAACCTGGGCTTGGCCCAGACTGCTTATGTCTAACCTCATGTTATCCTGACTCCCATCAACTCTGCCACTGATGTGTTTATAACAAAACTGGTCCACTTTGAAATAACGAGCCACGTTTAGTTGCTGCCATGAGATTGACCGTGGGTTTTCCAGATAAAGTTTTGTGCCTGTGGTCTACAGGATGGTCTTTCTGCATCAAAACCTTCAAACTAGGATGATTCAATTTAATTCCTAGTCACCCACATGTCTGAAGGACTGTTTCTCATTCTTAGTATTGCTGGTGATGATGGTACCCAGGTCATGAGAAATTCGCCAGGTCCAAAGATCCATGAATGACTTTAACACCCGGAAAGTGCAGGGGAAGACACTGTCTATGGAGAAACAACAGTGTCCACTAGGATAGGCAACGCATTTCCCAGGAGGGTATGGTGTAAGCCGTGCTATGAAACAGAGCCCTCAAACGGGGCACTGCAGCCCTGTCTGTATTCAGGAAAGGACTTAGTCTGTAGTTGATGGTGCAATTCTCTCTTTTCCTAGTCATCAGAATCTCAGAACCCATTGCTTCTAAATGTTAGAGAGAGCCACAGTACAGCAATCCTTCTCAGCCTGCATGCCTCCCATCTGGATGCCAAAATCTCAACCACGATGGGCCTGCATGGTCAAATCCCTGTGTTGCTGCTCCTCACGGCCCTCCTTCACTCTGATTCCCATTCATGAGCAAGTCCCAATTCTTCCAAAAACATTTTTTTGTTCTTTCTATTGGCCTCAGTGTCCATTTTGACTCAAAAAATTAAGGCATACAATACCCTTAAAATGGTTCATTATGCAGACCAAAATTCAACTCACACACAAGGAAAAAACATTAAATTTCTCTCATTGTAGACAACAAAGGTGAAAATGAGAAGAAGCGCACAAACAAAGGTTATTTATCAAAGGAAAAAGTGTATTGTCACCCAAGGTAATATTATTTTGGTATAAAAAATGAGAGAGATAGCATTATCAAGTGACAGTCATAATAAGATTTTAGCTTATAACATAAGGATATACTACACAATAGCATATTTATTATATTGTGTATAAGGATGAGGTTAAAACAATATCCACATTTATTTATCTCTGCAAACAGAAACAGTGACGCTCAGGTCTGCTACAAACAGGAAGGGCTATTTATAAATAGAGCATCAGGTAAGGAGGAAAGGAGGAAAGGATGAGGCTGTTCTTCGTTTTATGTCAACTTTATGTGCATGCAAGTGTGCCCATGTGAGGGTGTGTGCACACGACTGCAGTGCCCGCTGAGGCCAGAAGAAGGTGTCGGGGCCAGGTTGGGAACTGTACTCTGCAAGATCATTATCTTTGAGCCATCTCTCCAGGCTCCTGTAGTAGCCCTTTGAGTTAATTGCTGAGCACAAGAATCTGAATTTCAGTGTTTTATATTAACAAAAGAGAAGGAAATTAAAAAACAAAACACATTATGACAGGTTTAATGAGACTACACATTGGGATTCTGTTTCAAAAGGAAAAAAAAATTAATCACAAGATTTGATGAAAAGAAATGTATATATCAAACAGCTACCGCAATCAATACATTAGCTAATTTTCCTTGTTGTTGTGACCAACTCCTAACAAAGCTGATTAAGAAAGGAAGGGTTCATTTTGGCATAACATTCAAAGGAGACACACAGACTGACCACTGTGGTGGAGAAGGTGTGGAGACAGGAATGTGGGCAGCTGATAATATTCCCTTCCCCGTCAGGATACAGGGAAGGAACAGCAATAGGGGGCAGGGGGCAGAAATCCAGGTCCCAGTTTTCTGCTTCTTCTTCTCGATGCTCCCCAGGCTTCAAACACAGCAGCACCCGGAGACCAGGCGTGGGGCCAACCACATGAACCTATGGCATACATTACACATTCAAACCACCATGCCAAAAAGATAACGACGAATGTTATTTTTAATACATTATTCTGAGAATATGTGCTCCGTAAATTGTATCTCAAAGAGTAAACTTATAACCAACAAGTCTTCAAATTCACTAAGTGACTGTCATGTTTTAATTTTTTATCTTTCTTGTTTGTTTCTGTTTGGGGGTCAGGACTTCTATAGTCTAGGCTGGCCTTGGACTTGATCTTACTATGTGTCGGGGACCGTCGCCCCAACATAGAAACTGATGTTTTTCCCCAAATGTGTCCCCGGAGACGCGTGGAAAGAAACAG
>JAQHUG010000093.1:4232572-4263229 GCA_028555095.1 Dicrostonyx torquatus
TGCTGTGAAGGTGTTGGTAGAGGTGGTTAGTGTTCACACTCAGCTGGCATTCCAAAGAGGAAAGCATCCCAGGCAGCCTGGCTGATGCGGAGTGAACCGAATGAGAGAGGGTGGAAGAGGCAATGGTGCTCCACGTGTGTGCACACATCTCCTTGCACTCTCAATGGCTAGTGTGTCTCCACTGTATGCCTGTCTTCCTAATGACTGTGTTTCTCTGTTGGTGGCACTGTTTAGGGAGTATATTAGTTGATTTTTTTTTTTTTGCTGTGGTAAAAAACAACTTAAGAGATGACGAAAGGCAACTTAAGAGAAAGTGTGTTCTGGGCTACCAGTCCAGAGGGAGGAGCGCTTGTCGTAGCAGAGAGTCTTTCAGCAAGCAGCAGGCATGGCAGCCAGAGCAGGATGCTGAGAGATGGTATCCTGACTGGCCAGCACAGAGAGTCAACTGGAAGTGACACAAGCCTGAATTCTCAAAGCCTGCCCCTAGGGACATTCTTTCTCCAGCAAGGCCGCATCTCCTAAACCTCCCCAAGCGGCATCACTAACAAATGACCCAACCTTCGAATGCCTGAGCCTACAGAGAATACTCTCACTCAAATCAAGGGGAGGCTATGGAGTCTTTTGGATGCAGAGTCTTAATGGAGATGGTATATCACTGGAGAGACCAGAAAAAGGTACGAGGTTCCCAGGAACTAGAGTTACAGGCAGATGTGGGCTGCTGTGCATGGGAGCCAGGCATACAACGATAACAGCAGGTGAGCTTGCCCACGGAGCCATCTTTACACCTTCTAAATGTAGATTCTAAGACTCGAACTCAAGACGCCAAGCTTGTACAGCAGGTTCTACCCACGTAATCAGTGCACCATATGGTTCCTGCAAATAAAACTTCATATTTGTCTGTGTCCAGGGGGAAAACATTGGTTTGGTTTAGCCCTACAATATCCCCAAATTAGTCTACTTTTGTTACCTGATTGGATGGCCTCCCTCCGCCACGGGCAACTGAGGCTGAAGCAGGAACCTCTTCATGGGTGCAAGGGCTTTCTGCCCTGTAACCCTCCATGCTTCAAACCTAAAGGTGCCGTCACCTTAGCTCTGGTACAGAGATAGGCTACATCTGATCCCGGGAGCTTCTGATTCAACCATAAAGCCAGGAAGGCAAAGGCACCCAGAGCCACACCTTCATTGATCCAGCTCCAAGCTGACTTTCACCCTCCCTGCTCCCGTGTCGTGACATCCTGTGTCGTGATGTACCATGTTGTGACGTCTCTCCCCATTTAATGTCGACAGCACTGTTCGGAATCCCAGCGCCTCTTCTCACTTCTTGGGTTTTATGCTCTTGGGTAACAAATTTATCTTTTGCTTTAAAAGATATAATTTTATGATTAAAAATCCCCATGTGAAACATAACTATAATTAATATTCAGTACTTGGGATATCTGATGAATTTTTCTCTGCTGAAGCTTGAGTCCAACTTGTGTATGTTAAGCGAGCCTTCTACCACTGCACTCACATGGCTGGCTCACTCCTTCCTTTCTTCCCCTCTCCCCAACCTCTTTCTTCAACATTTGTTTTAGACAGGATTTTATTAATTTGCCGAAACTGTCCTTAAATTCACTTTGAAACTAGATGACAGGTTCATAGGCCAGGTCTTCCGTTTTATTTATCTATTTTCACACATTCACTCAGCATGCCCTTCTGCATTTCACATTCTTGTACCTCGTATTCTTGCTGTGCTGCCATGAACATATCCCAGCCTCATCCTGCATGGCTCTGAGACCCACCCACCCCTGTCTCAGCCAGAATAGCTTCCCGGGAGACTCATCCTCAGACTATGACTTCTTGGAGCAGAGACTCAGGCCAAGCTGCACTGTCTTCCCTCACCCACACTCACTGATTTCCCTTTCGCCCCTTTCCTCCCTGTCTCTGAGTTTCTGTGTATTGGAGCATGATGGTGTTTTATAATTGTACTGCCAGACAGCTGCAACCACATCAGGTCACATACGGCTTGGAACAGGAATTACGTGAGTCACGTCTGAGTCTCCACACCTACACCAGTCCCAAAAAAGACACATTTTCATACATGAGCATTGAATGATGACACAACTGACCGCTGAAAGCACAGATGATTCCATGAGACCAGGATAAGACTTTCAAAGACTCGCTCGCTGGCACAACTGTTTGACTGAAGGACCATGAGAAGATTCGTATTTTTTAAGATACTCCCAAGAACTTCCTGGATCTTAAAAAGTTTGCTCACTGAAGAAACAGAGGCAGGTGCAGCCCCCGGCTCTCCAGGGGAGTTCTCTTTGGTGCAGTCTTACACCTTAGAGTTTGTGACAGGATGGCACTGATGGGGACCCAGACGTTTTTGTTTCTATTTTGTCGGAAAGGTCATGGTTCCCTCAGGCTTTCCCCATGTTGCCAATTGGCTATGACTTGGTGTTAGCAGCCTGTCATTGACTCATGTAATTAAGACCTGGGAAGAATCTTGGAGACTAATTATACCTTCCTGGAAGAGAAAACACATACCAAGGGTAATTGGTCTTTGACCAAAATATTTAGTAAATAATTTAAGTTGAAACAAATCTTCTAATTTAAAATAAGTTACAATATTGCTATGGTAGAATACATTTTAATGAGCACACTCTTAACTGATGTGAAAATGATTTTTTTTAAACTTAATCTCTTTAAATAGTTGGAGCATGCCCAAGGACCATCATTAAATATTAAGAGGTGAGTGAGAGCCATATGGTCACCTCTGAGGGACTGCAACGTCTTGATGGCACTCCGTCTGCACCCATAACGATTTACTCATTACATCAAGGGCATAGGAGATTCAGAAGTGGACGCTTCTGGGAGCCATCTCCCGTCAAAATGGCATGATGCCACACGTGTTATATGCAATCACTTCCTCACAGAAGAATGTACTTGGGCCTGTTAGACTTGTTAAGCTTATCATAGCAGCAAGTTATACATCTGCCCAGCGATGTACATTTTCCCTTTCTACAGAGAGACTCGGTATTTCCAAGATGACATCATCTGTTTGGCAGACTAGATCTTAGCCAGTGCATGTTCCTATGTTCATGATATGTTCCTACGTTCACAAGCAATTTGTTTCGCCATCACGTGCAGGTTGTGCAAACCTTGCTCTTGGATGTTGGAATGAAGAGATATTTCACAGATGAGCTGGATGTTATTGCCCTCAAACTTAGTTTAATAATATCTATAGTCAAGGCAAAGAAACAATATATCTAGAGTGGATACAGGATGTCAGTTCTCTGTTCTTGTGTTAATGCCCCAGTTGCTCAACCCCCCAGCTCAGCTCCCAGGTTCATTGCACTGCCCTGTTGGAACACCTGTTGAGTTCAGACCTCTAATGAGATAGGTAACTGGCATCCACTCCAGGGTGTGATAATAGCTACCTGCTAGCAGCTCTGGTTTAGCGTGTGTTTGTCTACCTAAGCCTGTAATTTTTTCCAACATCAGTTTGTTTGACTGCCAAATCGAGGGCAAATTGTTGGTTATCTATGCATTATATGTTAAGGAGAGTGATTGGATTCATGTAACCAGAAAGTGATTGAACACAAATCTAAACTACATCTTCCAACTGCAAATACCAACATCACTTTATAACATCATTGCAATATCTAACAAACTCAGAAGAGATCCTCATGATGTTTTATTAACACAGGTTCTTTAAAGGCATGACACTGGGATGGAAATTTTATTAAAACCATACAATATATATATTATAGGGGCTTGTAGAGATGGCTCAGTGGTTAAGAGCACTGCCTGCTGTTCCAAAGGTCCTGAGATCAATTCCCAGCAACTACATGGTGGCTCACAACCATCTGTAACGAGATCTGGTGCCCTCTTGAAGAAGAAACCTAGTCAGTCGTCCTTATCAATTTAAACCATAAAACCCAATATGGACACGTTCAATAGAACTGCCATATAAGGGCTGCCCATGCCTGCTTCAGTATTGCTGGGGCATAAATTTCAAATTTCATTTTCAATATATATATTACAGTGGTAAGTTGTCCTGTAGCATTTGAGCTCACTGAGAAGCTAGCTCTCCCAGTGGGACTGCCCTCTTGTATTTCCGACCCAACCATGTTTGTGCCAAGTGTCCTCCAAACTGTCGCCTAACTCTAACAGGGAGGGAGAAGAACGAACAACCAAAAGTAGAGCCATTGTACCCTTGATTATAGCTGCACGGCCAACTGTTCTCCTTCTCCCGGGTCATTTATTCTTCTACTTTGGTTTGCTAAATACTTAGCAAAGTCACTCACTGGAAACAGACAGTCTGGCTATTGTGGATTAGTCTCTGGATGACACAGATCGAGTCAATACCTTGGAACACACAATTTTTGCTTTCAGTATAAAGTTAATTTTAGAAGTTAACCCATAAATATATGCTGTTTGTAATTAAAAGGCAAAGGCAAGCACTTATCTCCGTCAACCTGTCTTAAGTGGCTGTGGAGTGCTGCATGGATTTTAATTAGCGTGACTCTTGAATACTTTTAATTAAAAGTGTAAATTTAGCCTACAACTTGCTTATGAATTTATGAGAGTCTGTAAGGCTTTGCTATTTAAAGACACTAAAATTTTGTTTATTTTTTTTTAAAAATAATATTTTTAGTAATTCTTTGAGACTTCCATACAGTATATTTGATCATATCCATCCACTCCTGGATATCTAGAATCTCCATCACTTCATTCCTCACACAACTTCATGTTCCTTTTGGCTCACTCTCTCTTTCCCTCTCTGTCTCTCTCTCTATCTATCTCTCCCTTCTTCCCACCAAGGTCAATTTGTATTTTCCTACTGCTCTCAAGTGTCGGGCTTACCCTGGAGTGTGACCAATACACCCAATGCCATGTCATGAAGAAATGACTGTTCCTCTCACAGCAGCTATTAAATGCCAGTAGCTCCTCAGCTAAGGGCGGGACTTTGTGCCAACCACCCCTTCTCTGTGCTGGGATTTCATCTGACTTGTGCCTGCAGAAGTCTTACAGATGCTGTCACAATTACAGTCTCTATCAGTTTGTATGGGCTTCTGCCTTGCTGTGTCCAGAAAACACTCTTTCCTTGAGATCATCCACTGTCTCTGGATTTTAGTCTTCCTATTGCTTTCATTTAGGTCTCTGAGCCTGGAAGGGAGCAGTGTGATGCAGCTGCCCCACGCAGGACTGGGCATTCTGAAGTCTCTTCCTCTCTGTTTACTGAGCAGCTGCGGGCTCTGTGGCAACTGCCACCAGCTGCAGAGATAGGCGTCTCTGTTGAGGTTTGAGGGATGCACTGATCTGGAGTTAGGGTTCAGACCAAGATGTTCAGATTTTTAAACATGGTAAGAAAGTCCAACTAGGCACAGTTGTGATATTGAAAAGATCATGTGACTCTCGGGTGTTTGAACTCGGAGTGTTTCTCAGAGAAGCTTCTAGATAGGGCAGCTACCCCCTCCAGTCATGTGCTATGACATGGGCTTTAGATAGTGAGCCCTTGATGCAGGACTTCAAAATTCTCTTTAAATGTGTTCACATATAAAAGCAGCTTACCCAGGATTTGCATTTCGAGTAAATGAAAATGATTTACTGGTTTAAGGGAACGTTGACACACTTTGGTAGGTGTGAATCCAATCAGTCTGGGGACTCAGTGAGATGTGGGCACTAATTCCTTCCTCAGACTTAGTTCTAATTCACTCACTCCCAGTCTTCCAGTTTGTGTTAGGTCAGTAACATTGTCTTCCACTCAGTATACTGTAGTAATACTTCAGTTGCATTTTAATAAATAAAGACTGCCTGAAGATCAGAGAGTAAAACAGCCCCACTGGTCAGCCTTACAGACCAGGCAGTGATAACACACACCTTAAATCCCAGTAGCCACACTAGTTCACCATAGAAACTGGGCGACTGTGGTGCACGCCTCTTATCCCAGCAACAGAGAGGAATATGAGACAGGAGGAGACATGTCTCAAGTCAGTCTTATTCTGAGAATTCCCGGAGGCAGGATCACCATTTCGATCAGAGGTGAAGGTAAGAGCCCAGTGGCTGGCTATTTGCTTTTCTGACCTTCAGGTTAAAACCCAATATCTATCTCTGGGTTTTTATTATTCGTGTTACTCTACCTGTGTTTGAGTCTGCTCAAGTTTCCTGGTGACAGTGATTCTGGCTCAGTTCTCTCCTGTGTTGCTGATCCTTGGACTCCCTGAGTTTGTCTGTGATTCCCTACCCCACCTATTTCATCTGCTCCTGCTTCCTCCCTGCCTGAGACCCTTACTTCTCCTTGTTTTGGGGTGTTCTTTGATCATCTTTATTTTGCATGGCAGCCACTTAGCCTGCCTATTTGCTCTGCCTCCTTTCCTTCTTGAGACACAGGCATGGATGACTGTGAGTGTCCCTGTTCTGAACACTAACTTATTTCATGAGTGTTGCCATATTGTATTTTTATCCCATTCCCCACAAAACTTTCTGACAATACGAAATGCTTTAGATTTCCTTGCAGAGCAAGCAACTTTGTCAGCGAAGGTTCTTCTGCCATCTGGATTCTGAGTTATGTTACCAATTTAAGAAAGATGGACAAGACTCTTCCACAGTCCAGCAATCTCTCTCCAGTTCCTGAGAAGCTTGTTGTTTCCCGGTACACATGAACATCTGATCCTTGTATAGAGTATGTAACCGCATGGTCTTTCTGATATGTCTATGTTCTCTTGAATACATGGATCTCTACCTGCCATGTTCATTTGGTCAATTTCTGAGAATTTTTAGTGGCTTATCCTCACAGTTATCTCTGGCTAGAGAGCTGTGTGTTACCTGGTCTATTGCTTGTCACCACAGATTTTAGCAGTTGGTCATTTTCCAGGCTGCTAGGCAGTTGTCCTGGGTAGTGCGCTTATGGTCCCTGAGACTCTAGTCTCTTTAATCATGCAAGAATTCATTTGAGTTCAGGGAACTGTTGTGATCTGTTTACCTCCTGCAGGTTTTCTGAGCCCCACACTAACATTATGTGTTTGGCAAAATGAATTTCTTTAAAGTTCCTGATTCTTCTATTCTAAAATTTCGATGTCCTTGTTCCTCGAGACACCTACCCAGCAAGGCCCAGCATGGTGATGGGGTATGGAAATCTATCCTAACCGTCCAGGCACCACCCCCACTTACCAGCTTTCTTCTTCAAGCAGTAAGGATGACTTGAGAAAAAACTGCATTGGAACAGAAAAATAAAGGAAAGGAACCAGAGAAACTGTGGAAAACCATGGAGGAAGGGGGAGCTGCCATTTCTCAGACCTATGTGTCTTGTGGAAATGGGAAGTCCGTAGCCAGGGTTCCCAGGGAACCACAGGTCTGGGGGTGGCAATGGGGCTGAAATGGCTCGGGAGACAGCTCAGCTTCATAGTGATGTTCAAGGAACTGAGACTGAGCAAGTGGAGGGGTGACTCAGAGACACACCCATGCACAGCACCACAGACAGGGCTGCACTGATGGGCCCAGGAAGTGTCAGGACGACCAAAGCTCTGGTCGTGTGGTGTGTCTGCAGGTGACCAAAGCTCTGGTCATGTGGTGTGTCTGCAGGGTGACTTCCTGACCCCCTCCCTGGGAAATGGAGAGCCAGAGGGTGGTAATGTGATAGAGGAGAGATACTGAACTTCAGAGTAGGGCACGGGGGCCTTTGACCAGCAGCCTCTAGCTTACCTGCAGCTATAGTCCGAGTACACGCTGCCTGTCAGGTGGGTTCCCTAAATAGGGACACTAAATACCCATTAATTAAAACCACCCATAGGTGTGCATAATTACTAATGCTCCCCAAACACATAATTATCCCATGCTCCTCCTGGGCAATTGTCTACTGTCTTTCAGCACTCAATAACACGTAAAGGGAAATGACAAGACCTGGACACATTTGAGCAATTTTATGAACTTAATTTTGCCAAAAGTACACTTCCTAATCATGAGACTCATAAAATGTCAGCCTTAAATGGAACTTAAAAATATTCCTTGATTATGGAATGCATTCTGGCATTGACGGTCGGGATATATTAACTGCCAGCCTCCACATAGTCACTTAGCCATCCCTTGAGGTTTTTCAGTCATAACGTTCTGAACCTTGTGATGCGGTAGCCACACAAAGAACAGTTAGGAATAATAAAGAAAGATTACCTGCCGCTGTTACCAAATTGCCGCAAAATAACATGGCAGACAAAACTATGCTGGCGGCCACTGATACAGGCACAGGCAAAATGGAGAACCGTTCTGTCAACCCAGCGGCGGTCTCTCGTGGTGGCTTTATTCTTTGTTCACTGGGGAGTCCTCCACACTGACAGAATGATTTTTTTCTCTGCCGTGGTCCAGGTTGAGCCCATTCACCACCAGTCTCGTCATTCATCTGCTTAGGAGCCTCCAAGTGCTTCAAGGTTTGGGCTTTTCAGGTGAAACTGATGGAGACATTAGTGTAGAGACTGTGGGTGATAACACTCTGTGTTTTGCCCCTTTTTCCATTCCTATTTTGAAATAGCACACAGGATGCTGTCTAGATTATCCATTTGTATGACAACTTCAGCACACATGTGCTCTCTCTCTCTCTTACTGTGTGTCTATGTTCATGCATGTGCGTGTGCATGTATATGCATGTTTATGAGTGTTTATGTGTGCTCATGCCTATGTGTAACTGTGCTTCTGGAGGTCAAAGGGCAACCTCTCTGTTTTTCCTCAAGCTCTATCTACCTTGATTTCGAGACAGAGTCTCCATGGCTAGGCCACACAATCATTTGATACCACCTCCCTGGTGCTGAGATCAGAAGTACGCAGGACAATGCTTGGGCTTCTTGTTTTTAACCATGGCTGCCAATTGGAATTTCCACTATGAGCGTATGAATATCCTGATCTCTCCGAAGACATGTAGACACACTTTTGTGTGACAGCGTTTGTGTGATGACTCCAGAGGCTGAGTCTTGGCAACAGTGGGTGCTGACTGACCTTCCTCTAACTGATGGTGAGGCTAAATGCCTTTCTCTGTGCCAGATACTTTCTTCTGTCAATCACTGACAACCATTCAGAGTCTCATAGACATACTACTTTCTTTTTTTCTTTTTTCTTTTTTTTTTTTGACATACTACTTTTAATGAATACCCAGAGCTCTTCACTGCAGTTTATGGAATGAGGAGAGAAAATAAATTTATTCTTTCCTCATAGAAATTGATTTCAACTTTGACTTTATGTTGTTTTTCCCTTTGTTTTGACTCAGAGGGTCCCATTCTGTATCCCAGGCTGGCCTCTAGTTCTCCATCATCCAGTGCTGGTTACAGGCATGCACAGTGACAGCTAGCTCATTCTTGCCTTTGTTGGCGACCCATGTTAGTCAACCACCAGGTATGTGCTACCATAAACAAGTAGGTGAAACCCAAGGGAGGTGGCAGACCTAGCATATACTCCTGAAGGACCTGTGTAACCTACTGCTGGGGACACCATGGAAAAGGTGGATGTTTGGAACTATTATTTTCAGGTGTGTGACTTGTTTTTCTGCTGCATTTGTTTAACTCTGTGAAGCTCTGTTACTGTGCCTGTCTAAAACACCTGATGGGCCTAATAAAGAGCTGAATGGCCAACAGCAAAGCAGGAGTGGGGCTGGCAGGCAGAGAGGATAAAGAGGAAAGATGAGGAAGAGAAAGTGCAAAGAGGGACCAAGGGGAGGAGGATGTCAGGGGCCGCCACCCAGGCACCCAGCCGTGGAGTAAAAGTGAAGGTAAGATATACAGAAGTAAGAAAAGGAAAAAGCCCAGAAGCAAAAGATAGTCGGGATAATTTGTTGGGAAGAAACAAGCCAAGCTAAGGTGGGGTGTTTATAAGTAAGAATAAGCCTTCATGTGATTTATTTGGGAGCTGTGTGGTGGGGACCCCAAAAGAGCAAAAATCAACCAATCTTTCCTTGCTGCTGGGCCGTAAGGGTACAGAGTGGGCAGCAGGAACGACACTGTGGACTGAGTAAACACCAGGAGTCTTGCTTTCTCAAGGGATGTACTTGACAGACTTCAAGGTGGGAAGGCATCTTGGGAAACACAACCTGGAAACTAAGACCGGAAATGCAGCCATGAGAAACCTGGATGCCGAGTAGACATGAGGGCTCAGAGGTTTCGACACAGCCAATGAGCTGTGTCTGTACGCTTAGCATCTAATTTATAATTTCCTAAACCTGAGAAATTTCCAGAACTCTTATAGGATAAGGAAAATTTTGCGGTGAGAGACTTTTTAGAAGGCAGAAGTATGAGAAGCTGAAACACTTTTTGAAAAGATGATTTTTTTTGTTTGCATGTAGTTTTTTGCCTGTGTGCATATCTGTATACCATCTGTGTGCCTGGTGCCAGCAGAAGCCAGGAAAAGGTATTAGATCCTGTGAAAATGGGCTCACACACTGTTATAAACTACAATGTGGGAGCTGGGAATCAAACCTGGGTCCTCTGGAAGAGCAGCTTAACCACTGAGACGTCTCTCCAACCCAGTAGAAATATTCTTAATGAATACTAACTAAATTATTTTAGGAACGTAATGAGAAGAGAGATTGTGTCAATAGTACAAGGTAACTTTCATGGTCTGCTGTCCTTAGATGAACCACACAGGTCAGGTGAATGCAGCTCACTGAGCATTTTAGTATAGCTAGAGTTTATTTGTTTCACATGCATGGAAATAAATTTTCTCTGGGAGAATATTATACTCATTTCATGAGACTCAACGTTTTTCAGGCTGACTAGCCATTGATTGAATTTAACATAATCTGGCTGTCATTCTATATCAAGACTGATAAAAAAACTTTTTACAGAAATCTACCAATGTTATATGTATATATATACATATATATATAACAGATATCTACTTGATATAAATATCAATATTGTTGCTATTCTGAATGTCATGACAGCCATGTGTTCTTACAAGGCTCTGTTCCAAACAAAGGGACTTAATATTCAAAGTTGTTAAAAACAGCAGGATTGTCAAAGATTTGTCAGAAGGAGAAGCAGTAAGAGTCGCAGGACTCTTTTCTCACTTTCTCTATACGCATCTAAGCTTTCCATCTCCAGCAGAACTGATCTGCAGTTAACGTTTCTAATGCTCCCAACTGCACACCGGGTTAGCGGGTGTGTCTCCTGAACCATGGCAGAAGCATGTCTTTCTGATGGCTCCACGAGAGCTTGCACTCTGAGTCAACTCTAAGACAGTGTCCTCTAAGATAGATGACAGCCAGTCAGGGCAGACCTCACATGCTCAGCTTACTGTGCTCTCTCTGTCCATCGCGTCCTTAGTTACTCAAAACTGTGTGACTTTTCTTTATTCTGCATCCGTTTAAGTATTTTAAGAACTTGAAGGGAAAAGTTATGGGGCACACGGTTGTCAGCTCAACACATCAGCTGGGAAGCACTGGAGGTTGTGTATGAGTGGATGGAGCAGTGCCAAGCACAGTAGAGGTAGCGACTTTTCCATCTTCATCCTCCAAAGCTGTGTCTTTCCAGGTGGATCTGAATGAGGGAAAGCCAGAGCCCTCAGGCCTAACCTTCCTGCCTTGCAGAGGAGTGTGCTCAGCTTCGCACCTCCACATCTCCTGACTGCACTGGACTCTGGTTCTGACAGACTCAGTTTCCCAACATTCACTACCTTTACTGCAGCCTTTTGTAAGGGACTCAGCACCAGTAGCAAATTAAAGAAGACTACTGCCCTGTCTCAGGGTTTTGGGGGGTATTCTAATTGCAAATTAGGGTACGGATGATGGTGAGAATATGGACTGTCTATCTATCATGATTTCTTATCTGCCCTTTCCTATGCCTGTCAAGAATGTGGTCTCCTGAGAGAGACTCTCCTGAAAGCTAAACCGAAAAAAAAATTTACTAAAATCTCCCCCACTCTTCCATATGTTTAAGGATGCTTGTGCAGCTATATATGTGCAGGTCAAAGGTTGACACTAGGTATCTTTATCAAGCTCCTCAGCCCATACTTCTTTAAGGGAGTAAGACAATGGGTAGTTTTGGTTTTGAGCCAAATATGTGTGATCATGGCCTGTATCTGGTCGGTCCAAATAACATGTTTCAATGTGGAAATGGTCCTGTGGACTGTTTTATTGTCACAGAATAAAAGAAAGTCAAAATCAAAGCATTTTAAAATATGTCTGTGGGGACATCATATAGGCAGGTGTCTCGCGACATCTTGTTGCTGTGATAACCGAGCCTGGCCAAGGTGACTGAGTGGAGGAAGAGTTGATGGCCTCATGGTTCAGAGGGACATCAGCAGGAACAGGCATGGAGCTGAGAGAGTGCATCTTTAGCCAAAAGCAGAAAGTAGAAAGAGAGCAATCTGGAGGGGGTAAGGCTATGAGCTCTCACAGCTCACCTCAGGGGTGCCCTTCCTCCAAGAACCCCCTCTGCACACAGTACCACAAACTCAGGGCCAAGTTCAAGCCACCACAGCAAACCAGAGCAAGGTGAGATCTCTGCGGTTGGCTTCAGTTGTTGCATGATGGCTTTCTTAGCTCTGGCCCTGGGTCACGGGAGAGGTCTGCCGCCTAATGTATTATGAAATGTACCTGACAGTCACGAGTATGGTTAATCAATGACTCTGAAGAGGACACAGGACAGTCCAAGATAATTTGACCCTGGATTTATGGCATTCTGATGCTCCATAATTATGAAGTTCTCATTAGCCAGACAAACTTGCAGAATCGTTCATCTAGGCATGACATTTTGGGGTAAGACTTCAGCTCCTGGTTCTCACACATGAACACAGGAATGTTTGTATGATGAGCTGTTATGACTTTTATCACATGGCAGTGTATGGAACAGCAAAGTTTTAAAGCTTATTACAATTAGACACGTGGGTTAAACTATATCTGAATTGTGTGCTGTTATTGTTGTTAGATATTTCTTGCACTATTCTTTCAGAATTGAGAGCACATTCTATAGTTTTGTCCCAAAGTACTTCCAGATACAGGCAGCCCTCAATTCACCTTAAAAAGTGTATGCTGTGTTTTATTATATGTTATTTAAAAATTGAACGCTAGTCAAATTGCAACCCTGGTTTGATAGGACAAATTTGATAGAAGAAAATTCTAAGGAGTTAGTTCATTCAAAACTGCATTTCAAATAAAAATTTACCTCATTATTTTTAAAATTTATGGAGCATTAAGTATGTATAATAGAGTTTTACCTTGTTATCGTTAAAGTTTATGAAGCATTAAGTATGTTTCATAGTTTCAATTATATACTAATATCGTTTATAGTATTTAATCCTTAGAGCCTTATATTATGGAAAGTGTGAAAAATAATTTGAATTTACATACACACTTTTACTTTAGATAGTTTAGTAGGGTGACCCCTAACAGACTTGAATTACACAGGGAATTTACTTCCCTTTGGAAATAATTAGATTTATTAATTATATTTCTAATGAGTTTCATTATTACATCTCAAACATGCAAATAATACATCTTAGCTGTTGATCTTAACCTCTTTACCTCATGGACCACTCCCAATGATCCTCTTCCCAAACCACCCCCTCCAATTGTCAGGTTCTTCACTTCTATTCTTTTTCTTTATTTTAATTAATTAACAAATAAATAAATTCAATCAGTTTTGGTTGACCCATGAATCTTATTTAGGGCTGCGTACTGGAGCATAGGAACATTCAACTGTGGGACAGATGTCATGGGTTTATCCCAGGAAGAATATAGGGTGTTGCTCATCAACCCTCGCAATGTCAGCGTTATACTATAGTTCACTACAGTTTGAAGGGGCATCATATAGAACAGCAGGCTGGGAGGGCTGAGGTGCCACCGGGCGGGACAGCATATGCTTGGCCTCCATGTGGTCCAGGATCAGTCTCCAGCACTGCTGTAAAGAAGCGTTAGTTGTAGTCCCTTGTACATCAAAGAACTACAGGTGACTACCTGGACATGAAGAACGGCTATGGTGAGCACAGCCTGGACTCCCTGTACTGCTTCCAGCCCCTAGTCAGACATCATTGGTTCATTGCTCAAGCCTGATCTCTATGGTACCAAACACAGAGTCAGCATCACAGATTTCCAGACACACTGCATCTCATCATTTGAGCCCTATGAGTTAGAAATGGTATATCTCTGGCGATGTTTACCAAGAAAAGTAAGTCTAGGCACAGACCCTAAAGGACTAGCAGTCCTCAGGGACATTTGTGGTCTCATTTGCTGTTGTCACTGTGGGATTGTGGGCTTGTTTACCTGATGGCCATCTTTATACTTGGCCTTGGAGTTTAGCATGGTCCTACTGGGTTGCTGTCCCCTGTACCTGGCCTACTGAAGCTATGAGCTAATACACAGTGCTCTGTACAGCTTGAGAGACCACTGCTGTGTGGAGAGAGGAAGAGTATCGTGGCTGTGACTAAGCTTACCAGGATGCTTCATTTATGCCTAGTGAACAGATTGACATCTTTAAACTCCAGTGGGTAAACCTAATACTATAAAGGGAGATGATGACTGGGTGAAAAGAATGAGACCAGATCTGACCAGAGCTGAGAAACTTGAGGAAAAACAGAAAATCTACATATTGGAAATGAGTGGAAAGCAAGGAAGGCTGCTGCATCAACACTGGAGAGGCGGGGAAGATCATCTAGTGCATCAGGAGTCGTCTTGGTAGGAGTCTACTTTTGATGTATTTTGCTCCCAGCAATTCCTAGCCATGTCTTCATTCTCAGTACAAACCCAAACTTCCTAGAGAAGGGATTTCTTCACTTCAGTTAAGAATGAGGATGATCTAACCAGCAGCTAGGGTGATGTCTAAATGTGGGTGGTAGCTATGGATGCTTCAACCATAAACAAGATTTCACACATGAGTGTTAATATGCTCTGGGAAGCTCTCCAGAGGCTTTCTACCATAGAAGTCTGGATGCACAGATCAACTCTCTGAAGGAACTGCCTTCATACTTTTTTTTTAAGGAGCTGTGTTTTTTTGTGCATACATTCATGGGTCAGATTGTCTTCCCCAAGACCCATATGATGAAGTTTTAACTGTACACCGAACTAATCCTTGTCTGGAGATAAGGTCTTCCTAGATGTTATTAAACTAAGATGATCTCAGGGCAGCTATGATCCAAAGTTGGTCTCAGAGGCTAGCAGGCAGAGAGGAGGGATCGTGTGAAGAGCCACAGGAAGATGACCACTGGCTGTATCTACAAGCCTAGGAGAAACACACAGAGCCCCACCTTCCTTCGCAGCCTCAGAAGAAGCCTGTGAGCCTGTGCCTGACCTCAGGCTTCAGCCCTCGAGGCTGAGATAGAATATGTGTCTGTTAACACTGTCATCCAGTGGGTAGTGCTGGGTAAAAGCTGTTCTAGAATACAAAAGCAGAAGCCTGAAGATAGTACTGAGCCTTGTGAGCTCTCCATTCACGTATCATTTTCCAGTTGTTTGCCTGTTTTGATTTTTTGAGACAGAGTCTGATGGACCCCAGGCTCATCTCCAGACTTTTATGTAGTCCTCTTGCCCCCGACCACCACCACATTGTTGGGATTCGAGGGCTCCACAACCACACCCAGACTTAGTATCAAGTGTTCCTGATGGCATAGGAACTCATTTCTTCTGGGATGGAAAGAGTGTTACTGACACTCCATATATCTGTGGATAGATCCAGAGTTACTTCTGATTATTCAGCTACTGAGAGTGTTGGAGTGTTGCTCATTTCAGGGTTAATGCCACTGACATTTGGATAGCAGTCTCATCTTCAAATGCCTAGGTTATTCTACATAACCACAAAACCGGAATGTTGGTTGGTAAGCATTAGCTTAGGACTCACCCTAGATAAATGAGTCTAATTCGGATCATGGAATTATGATTTAAATGAGGCCATATGTTGTTTCTCTTTAGTCAACCAAGCTCAGAGCATTGCGGGGGGGTCACATTTACCATTTGCTTCATTGAATGTAGAGCATGTTTTATGATGTCTTCTGAGGGATTTGCCTTTTGACCTCTGTAATGAAGTGCATTGGCTTGGCTTCCAGCAATATCTTTAAGTAGGACATTAAGGAAAGCATGCATTGGAATCAGGGGTCAATGCCGGGCCTCTTGACTTCCACTTAAATTAGAAAGAACAGAGCTGAAATTCATCTCCCATACTGTGACATTTTCTTTTAAGATATTCACTACACTTTTCAAAATTACAGTTACCAACACAAACCCGACATATTTCTTCCAGAGTACACTAGACATTTAGAATTACACACTGGATACTTCATTCCCTCATTTCATGTTTTGAAGTAAAGCAGTCCATTTGTTAAAATGCCCAGGAGATTTGTTCTCCTAACAGCCAGAGAAAGCAGGCTAACTTGGTTGGTGCCATCTGTGATGGACTTATGGTGCTTAAGTGAACTTGGATTCTGCAGACTGAGATAGAATGACATACATAAGGTAGGGCTGGGGTTTTTGTTCTGAGCCTCTCTGTTAAAATATACCCCAACTATATAATGATTGACACATGTTCTTTTTGATCTATTTCATCTAACAGTTCAGGGTGTCTACACCTGGCAAGCTTTGTACTGACCCCAGTTGACATGACAACCAAGTCCGACCATGCATAATGTTCTCTATTAGCTTGCAGTACAACTGGGAAGGATAGAGAGATGATAGACTTCTCTCTCACTCCAGTACAGTCATCACAAAGGTACTTATGTTAATTAAAGATTAAAGACTGGTAGCAACAAAGAACTTTCAGTTCCTATGGAAATACAGAGGAAGGTGGTGTAGGAGGTCCTTCTGTCTATGTGTTGCTTTCATTGATTTAATAAAGAAACTGCCTTGGCCTTTTGATAGTACAGAACTTAGATAGGTGGAGTAGACTGAACTGAATGCTGGAAAGAAGGGCCATGAGGCAGACGTCATGAATCTCCTGCCTGAGACAGATATAAGTTAGAATCTTGCCGGTAAGCCATAATCACATGGTGATACACAGATTTAATAGAAAGGGGTTAATCAAGATGTGAGAGTTAGCCAATAAGAGGCTAGAGCTAATGGGCCAGGCAGTGATTTAATTAATTTCTGTGTAGTTATTTCTGGTGTAAGCTGGTGGGCAGCCAGGATAGAACAAAACAACCCACTCCTCCTGTAATAGGAAGGGTACAGTCTTTGTGGAAGCTTGGAATTTTCCTTGTAGATGACACTTAGATCTTGCTTCCTTACCATAGACACTGGACTGTTGTGGTAATACAGGGTGTTAATCTTAACTGTAGACATCCATTGATACCAGGTGGAAAACCAAGAGCAGTAGAGCCCAGACTGACTGATCAGTGTGTGTATTCAGGAGCAAAGGGAATCAAAGAAGAAGGAGAAATAGTTGTAAAAAACAACAACCCAAGAGCCACAGGATTCATGGAGCATTGGCAATAGCATGATTATAAAGTTGGGGGATGATGTTAAATCATGAGGGGCATGATTGTTGGAGAAAGGGTCTCAAAGGAAGTTGTGGACAGGGTCACACACTCAAAAAGACTTCTCAATTGATGGCAAGGCAACAAAAATGATTGCTTGTGAACTATTAATTATATGAGCTTAGGATAGTTTATGATGTCCTCATTATTGACTTTGGTAACAATAAACCATTATCTGAAAAATTATCAACAAAGGATCACACCCTAAACTTTACACAGGTGTTGAGCTGCAAAGAAAGACTCATAAAAATAAGAAATCATTATTATTAAGTCAGAGAGGCTTTCTAGGGGAATAAGGTGTATTTTTTTTTAAAAAAAAATCTTTGTATTTTTTTTCTTTTTAAGAATTTTTATTTATTGTGTATACAGTGTTCTGTCTCCATATATGCCTACTTGCCAGAAGAGAGCACCAGATCTCATTACAGATGGTTGTGAGCCACCATGTGGCTGCTGGGAATTGAGCTCAAGACCTCAGGAAGAGCAATCAGTGCTCTTAACCTCTGAGCCATCTCTCTAGCCTGAATAGGGTGTATTCTAAGCTGATCAAAAAACTGCTTCACAGCAATGGGTGGGATAAACCGTGGATGGGAAAACAGGGCCAGTGTGAGGGTTGGATCCTTATATGATTTGAAGTTTTTACCAGAGCCTAGTAAAAGGACTCTTGAGATTTTAATTGATGTTTGATATGAGAGAAGAGGAGGCAAGAGAAGGGTGAATCAAGAAACTGAGCAGACGGTTGTGTCTGATAGCAAAGAAAACTGTTGCTGTCATTTTCTTAGGATAACCAATGTTGCTCTCAGTTATTTGTTCATTAAATATGTATTTGAGACATGGTCTCATGTATCCCAGGCTGGCTTCCATTTACCAGGTAGCCAAGGATGACCTTGAACTCATGATCCTCTAGCTCTTGAGTGCTCTATTCACCCTGCCTACTTTAATGGAATGCTGGAGATGGGACAGGGGGCTTCATGCAAAGGAAACAGGGACTCTACCCACCAAGCCACAGCCCAGCCACGTCCTTCAGTCATTACTACACTACCCACTAAGCTCCACCCCCAACCACATCCTGCAGTTATTACTACAACACCCACCAAGCCACACCCCAGTCATGACCTGCAGTTATTACTACAACACCCACCAAGTCATACCCCAGCCACGTCCTGCAGTTATTACTACACTACCCACCAAGCCACATCCCAGTCACGTCCTGCAGTTATTACTACACCAACCACTAAGCTCCACCCCCAGCCATGTCCTGCAGTTATTACTACACCACCCGCCAAGCCACAGCCCAGCCACGTCCTGCAGTTATTACTACACTACCCACCAAGCCACATCCCAGCCACGTCCTGCAGTTATTAAGACCCAGTTAAAGTCTTTATTCTTAAGAAGATCTGCAGTTTGGAATAGCTGCTTCCAAAAGGAAGACTGGGAAGCCGAAGCCTGTGTATGTAATGCAATCTCAGTATCATTTCAGCCACCTAGGAGCCACTGTGAAGGACAGACACGTACCATGTTCTGTGAAGACCTTAAAACAAAGAGTAAATATTGAAAAAATAACTTTCCAACACACTTAACCTTGCTTTTTGTCCAAGGGGTAATTAAACACTAACTGGAGAAAGAAATTGATGGTATTCTAAAGTAAGACCGTGCTGGGCTCTAATGGTCAGAGTTGGAAGACACAAGGCTTCAGCTTCCTAGAAACAGTGCTACAAGAAAAGGTAGACATATGCATGGCACCCACACTAACAACTTCAGTGCAAACACAAGAGAATCCAGCAGTTCCAGGACAAGCTGAAACCAAGCACAAGCCATGCCCACAGGACCAGCACTGGTCTCGGGTATGGGTTCTCACTTGGAATGATGGTGCACACCTAAAAGAAGTCAAACACATCACATATCCTAGGATATTCCACCTTCTGATAACATTCAGAGGAGTACACGTAGATTCAAAGATGTGGCATAAGCAGTGGAGGAAAATTGGTGACAATAAAATTCCAAGCATCAATTAATTCACTATATAAGGTCTAACAAATGATATTAATATGAAAACAAACACTTTTATTTTTGGGAAAGGGTATTACAGAGTCAGAGGTACATACAACGCAAGCCATAAACCACCATGATGGATATCCTTGATGGACAGATTGAGAAAGAATCACAGAGCCAAGATTAATACAGAGTCAGGACTGTGTTTTATTTCCCTGTTGCATAACAAACAAAGGGAGTTAAATTTTATTTCAGGCAATTCGACATCACTCTTCAAATGCAGGTGGCCTTCAGTCAATTTCAGACCAAGGACTGAGATTTCCAGGCTCTGCCCTCATGAGATGCCAACTTCTGTCAGTCCCAGTTCTCTGGCACTGTTAGGGACACTTTGACAGGTTAAACTTTATTTCAGGGTGCAATGAAAATGTCCCAAATCCCCCTGTAAACTGGGGATGGATAAGACTTTTATGTGACCATATGAAGCATTTTGCTCTAGCTGTAGATTCAGACTATGATTTCACAGATTTTCATCAATGAACCCCAAATAATTCCAGTGGGACTATTTCTGGACAGACAGGAATTTCCTTCCAGTACTTCTTTAATTTTCCCTGTAACACCCTATGATCTCAATTTATCTTAAGTGCTGATTGCTTCATTAGATCTTTGATATGGACAGAGAAAAAAAAATCAATGCAAGAAAAATGGATGGGGACCACGAGAGTCGGCCAAAGATCACAGTGTCAGCTCACAGATAGAGCTCTTTCATCCTAGAGTGTGCACAGTTCATCTGTGCCAGGTTTAGTGAACGAGGAGGGCAAGACAGCAGCACAGGGTGTTACAAAGAAGTCCTCCTCAGAGAGAAACTTGCCTAAGGGAGCTCATTTAGACAAACAAGTGAAGTGCTCTTTTTTAGTTTGTGGGTAAATGCAGTAGTGAGGGTCAGTGCACAGACATCGCATCCTCTTTACCAGACTCACAGGAAATGCCTGCAGCCCTGCTGACTTCCTCACCATCAACACCTAGAAGTCTGGAAACATCCTAGAGTCAGAAACTCCATTCTTAGGCTTCACTTTTTGATTGATCACCCAGAAGAACTCATGCGTCCTCCACATTTCTACAGCGTGTGATCTCAGAGGTCATCCTGTCTGTTTAGAAAGTCTCATCCCATCAAGGGAAAAAAATAAAACACACACACACACACACACACACACACACACACACACATATATATATATGCAACACCTAGGCTCTAAGCACAAATGCCCCACTGGCAAGAAAAACATACCCAACCTTACCAGTAATGAGAGAGATGGACTCAGACCCTAGTGAAATATTGACACATACTTTATCAAAAATTTTAACTAATTATAAACAATCTTTAAACAATACTTATGAAGAAACATCCCTGATGCATTGTCCACAAATATAAATCAATACAATGTCAAGAGCACCGTGGTAACTTGGAGCTGGACAGAAGGCTCAGCAGTAAAGAGCATGCGCCACTCCTGCATTGGACCTGACCTCAGCTCTCATTGCTCACAGCTGCCTGTCACTCCCGCTTCTTGTCATGAGACCCCTCCTCTGGCTTCCACCGTCACCTATACTAAAGTGTACATACACTTGGAAATAATTCAAAAGTAAAAAAGCAGAAGGACTATACAGCAACTCAACAACTCTTTCTATCGTGGCCCTCATTCTGACCGCAAGCACGTCCAAAAGTGTTGGTCTCCTAATGAGTTATTTTCTTTCAAATCTGCCTACATCTTCCCTACACTCTTGGTGCCAAGGTGTATTTAGGGATGATGGGGTGAAGACTGTGCTCAGGGGACCAGAAGATCAGCTTTACCTGAGGGTCACTCACCATCCTTGCTTCTTGATGCATCCCCTTTGACCTCCCAGGAAAGACTTTCTGTAATTGATTGTTGGCTCCTTACCACCTGTGCCACATTCTTCTCTGAAGTCCAGCACTGTCACCTTCCTCTGTCAGAGGGACGTGAGGCCTTCATTTTAGACGAGGGTCTTTGAAAAGTACCATTAACAGAATTAGAATGAAGCAAACGGTCTAGATACGAAGTGAAACAGGGCACACACGTGTATAAACCCATCGTCTCATATACATCTTACATCCACACGTGAAAACACAAACCAGAGTTCTGTGGGCACATAGCATATAGTGCAATGCTTACAAAAACCACTAGATAGATTAACATGGATGAACTGTAAAAGTCGATTTGAACAGAATATACAAGCTAGGGAAATGTATATAATGTCACCTACACTCTAAAAACAAAAAATTTGAGCAAGGTGTAGTGGTGCCTGTCTTTAATCCCAGTATGCAGGGAGGTAGAATTGGGAATAGCTCTGTGAGTTTGAGGCCAGCCTGAGCTACATAATGAGTATCAAGGCTAGCCAGAGCTACATAGTGAGACCCTGTCTCAAAAAACAATAACACCAACAAAAGAAAATGAAAAATTTGAAAGATGTAAATATGAACATAGGCATGGCTATTATAAGCATAAATATAAGAGGAATGGGTCTACCCCCAGGTCACTGGACAGATGATCCCAATTTTATATTCTTAGAAAAATGTTTGCAACAAATGTGAGAAAATAGCCTCATTTAAATCAAGTGATAAGCACACAGCTGAGTATTGCACATCCTTTGTGCTCCCCAGTTTGGGAATAAACTGTATTAATAAATAAGATTGATGTCATTATCAACAAATATAATGGACAGTGGCCCACGGGGCCAGCAAGGTCAGCAACATTTTCTTATACTTTGAGAGCCTCTGCTCTACTTTCTCTGACTTTGAACTATATCTTCTGGTGAATGAAAGCATTATGTATCTAACTATTGCCTGAGAACAATGCCGTGCAAGCCAGGGCAGCAGATGGAAGCCAGTAAAGGCAGACAAGCAGCAGAGGAGCCAACATTCTCATCTGAGCTCTAAGAGACACGTGGTAGATGCTGATATTACAATGCTGGCTTCCTAGTGATGGGGAAGTCCCCACTGACCTCTGGAAAATCACCAGGACTCAAGAAGCACAGGGGCAAACCCATTTACACGGGCATGAGACTGGGATATGATTGCCACCAGGATCAGAGTTTGAGAAGAGAATGACAAACCTAAGGAAGACTTAAGAGTTGCCAGAGATGCTCAGAGGGCAGCTATGTGCACAGAGCAGAGCTGGAAGCGCAGGAGCCTCCATTCCAGAGGAAAACTCAATTACTTGCTGTATTAAGATGAGCACTGAACATGGCATGGCGGAGGGAACATGAATGGGTACCACTTTCTATAATTTAGGAAACAAGAAAGAAGAATGGACCTGTTCACAAAACATAGGTCTTTGATGTATATTTCCAAACCACAGCATAGCCCTCAAATCCAACTGCTAAACACATTTAAACTCTTACATGTTTGATTGAGGAAATACATGTGTATGTGCTCATAAAAGTTTCAAACCAATGGAAATAATCTCTGCAAGAAATTTTATACATGACTCCAAGTACATAAATATCCACATTCTCATGCAATGATAATCTCAACAAATCAAAGCAACATAGCTAAGACAAGAGAATCCCACAACAAGAATGTGAACATAGGAGCAAGGGAGCTAACTCTGCCCTGAAGTGTGCTTGCTGTCACGCCTGTGACCTGAGATCAATCCCTGGGGCCACATGGTGAAAGGAGAGAAAAGAGCATTACCGTGGACATTTATGATGCAGCGTAGACTAATTCTGAGGAAAATGAACATGGCTTCAAGATAAATATTATATATCATGAAATATTAAAATATCTAACAATTCATATGTAAAATATAAGTATAGATACACAAAATTAATGAGAACTAAATGTGGAATTGTGGGCAACTCCGGAGACCAGGACATATTATATATATATATATATGATATACAAAGCCATGATAGGTACCTTGGTGCCACGCGTGAGCTTTCAGTTTTAACTAAGTTCTTACTTGGTACATACCTGTGTCATTTGGATGCTGAGATGCTCACTGCAAGTATTTCCAATAGCTGATGACTCTCTCTCTTCCTGGCTTATTCACAGATGATGTCATCGACCCTCTCACAGCAAAAAGTGGATGAGGGATACCTGTGGGGTTGCTGTCAGAAAAAGACTCCTAAACGTAGTGTTCTCCTGAGCTAGCCATCTCCCAAGAGCCTCACTCCCAGGCAGCGCCACACTGAGGGTGAGATTCCACATACAGTACAAACTCTCAGTCCACAGCCACACTTCCAAGGAGGCTCTGACGATGGAGACGCCTCTGGAAAGGGTCACAGAATCGCCTCTTGAAAGGTGTTTCAGTTCATCTCTGTAATAAATAGTCTTGTAGCGCTCGCCATGTGCCACTCAATATTCCAGATGCTTCCTGGTCTAGCTTTCTAGAGCCACTGGAGAAATGTAGGGTGGCATAAAATAGCATATATTTAGGAGATAATGTCAAAGCATGAAACATGAGGAACCTGACAATAACTATATTGCAGACTCTGACGCACCTGCTTTCTCTTTCATCCAACCCCGGGTTCCACGGAAGGCTGAACATCCAGGGAAGGGCTTGGGTGGGAACCGTACAAATTCCTAGTACAGTAAATGTCACCATCTGCCTCCAGCCTCGAGGCAGACATATGGTCCTGGGTCAACCTGTACACGCCTTGCCCAGAGCAAAGTTCAGAAGGGACCTTGCTCCCTAAATATGTGATGTTCTTACCTGGTCACTGACTGTTGTTCCTGCTCACTGTACCAAAAGGTGGGTGATTGTTATCTCCGTAGCTCCTCCAATTCCCGCAAGCCTCTCCTCCCCCGACCTCAAGTGGACCCCGAGGTCTTTAAAGGACCAGGATCCTGTTCCCCCCCCACACACACTTCATGTCCTGTTATTCTCCTGTGAAGTTCCAACACTGAACATGCAAAAGCAACTGCATACATGAAGAAAATTACAACCAGCTTATCATTCAGGCGAAGGAAAAGATGCGGGCTTGGAGAAGTCTAGAGATCTTGAGAAATCTTAAGTATATAACTCAGGTTAATCCTTGGCACAGATAAAGCTTAGCCTACACTGCAATTTAAGCAAGATTGAAATCACAGCAAAAGCCCTGGGAAGGGAGAGAATCTGATTTCCAGATATACCGCATTATTAGGTATAAATGTCTCATTTTTTTTAAAAAAAAAATCTCAAAGCAACAAAGAAACGAGAAAGCATAACCCAGCTAGGGAAACAGTAAATCCACGGAAACTGCTTTGAGAGCCTTTGGCAGACCTACTGGACAAGCAGCTAAACTGCTCTTTAGCTTGGTAGTGAACCCAGCACAAGCTGGTGCAGCATGAGAGGAACTCTGAGTTCTATCTCAAGCTTTCAAAATGCCCCCCTAAACAAAAAGGAATAAAAACAAAAGTGCTTTCCTTAAAAATGCTTAAAATACTAAAAGGCTGTGTTCGTGAAGAGGTGAGACATTCTGGAGCTGTAAAGGGCAGCTGAGATTAAGTCCATTAAAATGCGTATTGTGGGATTGTGGGAAACCAGGGAGAGAAGGGAAACACTTGCTAGCCTTCCTCCCTCCCCCACCCCCGCTTGATGGACGCCAACACAAACATCAGGAGCCGATGAATGTGTGATAAACACAGAGACACATCAATGCCCTCTAAAATCAATGTCTTGCCTAATTGGAGCTGAGTTTTGTGCAGTGTGATAGACTTGAATCTCATTTCATTATTCGACGTAGTGGAGAGACTCTTAAAACATGAAGTGAGAAGAGGAGAAGGAGCATCGGTCAGACTGATTTCCATCACCTGACTTCAGCACCCTGGTTACTGACCTCTCGTCAGGGGCTCCTTTCTCTACATCTGAACCTAACGTGGAGGCCTCCTCCCCAACAACGGGTCTTTTAACTGTCTGAAGGTGGAGGTCAAGCTGTTGAGAAAGGAGAACCTGGTCATCAGACCCAGCTGGAAAGCAAATAAACCACAACAATGACTGTCCTGGCAAGAGATCCCCGAGGACGCAATAAGGGACAATAAAGATTTAACTGTATGTTCAGAGGTTTCTGTAAATGAGGCCATTTTTTTTCTGCATAATTATCAAGAAGAAATAGTCAGAAAACATTAATACCTAATTGAAATGAAAGTACCTTATGAAGAAATGTATATGTAATATAACACATGCTTAGCTTGTATACTTAAGCAAGACACAGGTTTTTATCTAAAGTATTTAGATAATTAAGACTAAGTAATGCTCTATGCTGCGATCCTGGACAGATACAATGTTTAGGAGACAGATTTCATCAGATCACACTGTCCATCTATTGAGTTCTTTCATTCCCACAGCAACACATGGAGGCGAGCCTAGGCCTCCTGGAGTCAATATTCTAGTAAGTTCTCTTGCTCGACCTTCTCCCGTTTTTTAAGTTATCCAATCAAGCTCTAAGATTGAATCTTAAGCCTGACTCCACTTTTTGTGGTCTTGCTAATCTACCGTGGTGTGTTTGCATGTATGTGCACACATATGTGTGTGAGTGCCTCTGTGCGTGTGTGTATGTGTGTGCGTGTGCAAATTCGTCCCTCATAAAAGAGATCCCCTTGCTGGCCTGTTCTCAGTTGCTGAACTGATAATGGGTAACTGTCAGTTATTCTCACCCTGCACACCCCAGAGAATCCCACAGTGTGACCCCCCCAGAGGGTGTGGCAATCATGGGTAATCACGCCCATGGGTACTGGGTTCACAGCTGTAACTCAAACATTATAATTGTCTGAGAGGCATGATTATCTGCTGTCATGCTTTAATTGTTAATTAAAGCAAGAACCCGCACTCAGACAGGCTCAGGGAAGGGATTACACTCCTCTGGTAAGATGAGGAGCCTGTGAGCTTCCAGAGAGCCTGTAGCCAGAGACCATGAGGACCTCTGGAAAAAAAACAGAGTCACATAAAAGAAATACTGATGTCCCACAACTGCTGAGACCCTCCAGACTCAGAGGTCCGGAGACTTCCCACCTTGTGGTTCTACAGGATCCCCAGCTCACTGAAGTCTGGAATTGTGGGGGCTGCTGCACCAGAGAGCACTTGCTAACTCACTCCCCTGACCTTGTAAGCCCCATCCAGAGTGACATGGTTCTCATTAGCAGGTTTTTGTTGGGAATCGGGTGAGGGGCTGATACTCATTAGGCTGACTACAGAAAATTAGAATAGCCTGGTGCACGCAGAACACCGGAGTCCAGACCTACAACTGAAGAAAATAGTTTCAAACCATGGTGGAGTATTAATATTGAAAGCATTACAAGGATGGGAATCTAATTAGCACAAGTTAGAGAAAGACTTGAAGAGATGTAATTTTTTAATCTCTCTAAGTAAAAAATTGAACCTGAGTGGAGAGCGCTCCGAAAGGTGATATTAAGGAAAGAAGTTCCAAGCACCATGACTACAATGAATGTGGACATGACAGCTTCCTGCCCACACAGCCTCTCTGTCTTTAAACTGTATGAGGTTCGGAAGGCGGAGTTTGTAGCAGTTAAGATGAAAATATGGATGCATGGCACCCTTTAAAAGGAGGGAAAGGGAATAGGTGGAAGGGAGGTCGATGGAAGGAAAACAACAATTTTAGTACCAAATTTATTCCAAAGCAAAGAAGTGTGGGTTTTCCTTCCTTTTCTTTTTCGTTTTTTCTTTTTCTTTTCTTTTTCTGATGGTAGAAAAAAGACATGCAGAGAGGTCAGAGGTCGCGTGAAGAGGAGACAGTATTGTGTAGGAGCTGTCACGCATCACCACCTATTTTGACATGCACGGGGCCGTTTGTTGTCTGTCGAACATGCAAATCAAGTGCCGGCTGTCATAGCCAGCCGCTATCTGAAAGTGGAAAATGAGGCCACCTGTAACCCGTGAATGGAGTGACGGACAGGCATTCAGGACTCCTCATCGCGGAGGCCATTCACACCACCTTCGAATTGCATATGACATGTAAAAATCTTTTCTTAATATTCACACCCGGGAAGTTTGGGGAATTATGGAGGCTTCAGCCGCTGCCTCTAATGGGTTCTCCATGCAGACAGCTGTGGCTGGGAGCTGGCTGGGTAATTAGGTGTCCAGGAAGATTTTATGCTACGAATCAGTTAAAAGGGAGAGAAGGGAGAAAAAAATAATAAAGGCAAGCAAAAGTGGCTGGGATGGAAACTGCATTAACCCTTGGGTGTCTCTCTGTTTATAAACATTCCACGCTCTTGGATTAGCTCTCTAGGCTGCTTGCCATGACACCTCTCTGTGTACAGGCTTAATTTGTAAACTTTCCCTTGGGGATTGGACATAACTGGCAGCTAATTCGGACCTCTATGCAGGCAGGGGTGGAAGTGGCCATTCAGCAAGGATTGTGACAAGGCTTTCCAAAGCCATGCAGTTATTTCTAACCTGGGATAATTTTTTTTTCCAGAACGAAATTTGGGAAAGGAATCAATCGTCTATCAAAATGGGACAAGAATAGACAATCATGGCAATTTCATGCAAATCAAAGTCTTTACCAGGGGCCTTCATTCTCTAGCAGTGTCTACACCAGATATTCCTACTTGATCTTACAGAAGGACAGCAACAGAGAGCAGAAAGAACCATAAGGCGAAAAGTTAGACTGAGAACATAGCTCACCACACCATAGGGCAGTGGTTCTCAACCTTCCTCAGGCTGTGCGACCCCTTAATACTGCTCCTCACATTGCTGTGACTCCAGTCATAAAGTTACTTTCCCGTTACCTCATAACTGTAATTTTGCTGCTGCTCTGAACTGCAATGTAAATACCTGTGCTTCAGATGGTCTTGGGTGACCCCTGTGAAAAGGTCATTCAGTCCCCAATGGGGTTGTGACCCACAGGCTGAGAACCGGTACCTTAACCAAGCAGGGAGAAGCTCTGGATTGCACTCTGACTACGGCAGAGAACATAGCAGGGAGAATGGTGCTCATGGGAGTCTGTCTTCTCTTTTTCTTGTCAAACCTCAAATCCAAAACCAAGTTTCATCCATGAACCCCAAATCAGCATTTCTCCAGTCTGCCTTCTCCTGCTTGTACCCTTCAGGGACGGAAACTCTAAGAGGCCAGGAGTAGCTGTGTGGGTCTGAGCTGGGAGGCATCCAGAACTGACAGGTGCTCAGTTTGAGCTCCCCTTCTCTGATTCTCTCCCAGCAAGGTGTTGCAACAGGACCACCACAATTCCTTCAAGCCCCTTACCCGAGGCCTTAGAGCCCTGAAGCACAAGGACCCTGCCAAGGTTAGGATGTAATGATTTCACCTTTCCTTCAGGGACGGGAAAGCGATCTTACAAGGACATGGCCACATGCCTCACCCCAGGCTCTGCAGGGGACCTCTGCTTCCAGTCTGTGGGGGCACCATGCTGTCATCTGTGTCACTTGTGGCCTGAGCAACATCAGTGTGAGAAAGGCAATGTGCTTACGTTTGGCAAGCTCTCTGCCATCTGACAGGTGTTTTGGGGGGATGCTGTGAACCAGGTTACAGGCACCCAGGGTGCTTTGAGGAACACAGGGGCCAGTCCCTGCTACCCTGACAGACACTGAGATTGCTGGGGAAGAGAAATGGCAGACTGCAGGAACAGTGAGTTAAACAAGGCGACGCCACACGGTTGATTGGAAAATAAATATTGTGAAGTAGAAGGCTGATGAGCTACTTTCCAGAGGAGGTCAAGGATGCAAGGGGAATCTGGAAAAGTTTCTACCTTGTCAGATGTTTGTAAGAGATATTTAATTTAAAAAATTAAAACCGTATTCCTGACGACAGAAAATGGTTTTGTTGTTGTTGCTATTTTCCTGTTTTTAACGGCTTGTTTTCAACAGCACACGAAGCCTTTCTATACCAGTGAGCTGGCTATCACAAATTATTACGATTAATATATTAACATTTATTTCAAATGAAATTAAATGCATTTATGAAATATGTTACTGTAAGTAAATTATCTCTGAATCCTGTGACGCCTCTCCCATCACCGGTCATCTTGAAGTTCCTAGTTCTCCTGTAGCAGTGACTAGAAATCCCAAGGATAGCTGTGTGCACCGGCTCCCATGAGCTCACTTCGTGGCCTTACACTGTTGGTGAAAAGTGACCTGGAGTGGGACATTTACACCATTGACAGTAAATTGCCAGTGCTTTGTATAGAGGCCTTCCGCTCTCCCGCTGAGAACTGCTTGTGGCTAAACACTTGGCCTACAGTTGAATCCCTCCATTTAGCCATTCACTTCCTGATGCCGAGCATGGACCTTTCAGCCGTGGGACACCGTGCACATCAAATGAAAGTGTGATGGAACTAGGAGGGATGCCAGGTGGTGCAATGGGCACCGACTGATGCTGGAGTCTGGACTCTGGCCTCAGTAAGGCTTTCTTTGTGGGGCATATCCTGCCTTTTAGGATACCTAACCTCTCATGGATCTTATGTCTCCCAGTGTGAAGATGACCTGGGAACCATCAGTCAAATCTCCATCCTGATGGCCAACAAATTTGATGAGAGGGTCACATTCACAACTGACTCAAAGTGGGGCACATGGAGAGAACAAGAGGTTGAGCTTGTGGGTTCGGGCACGGCAGCTGAGACGTTGTCTAAGGCAGGGTCACCCGCCAAGTACTTGGTTCTGGAGTTTTCCAGAGGAAAGCCCGAAGTGCAGCTGCTCTGACTTCCGTGTCTGAAGTGCTGGAAAGAGCTTCTACACCACTCCTGGGGTACTCGCTGCACTAGAAGGCACCAGCAAATCCTCTGTGATGCGGAGATCCCAGTCTGACCTTGGATGGGGACACCTGTGGGAACTTAGCAGGGCATCCCAGGCAGCGAAAGGAGAAATGAGCCAGCTAAGAAAGCACCCAGAGTGTTCACAGTGACATCTCCCCATTCTGTTACACCATCAGCTAAACTCCTAAATGGTTTCACGTTCATGTAGTTAAGAAAGAAGCTACGAAGCTGCCTGGTTCAGTTTGGAGAAATAAAATAGAGGTAAGTTATAAATAATGGGCCCGGCCAACTGGTGTATGCATTTAGGTTTCCACCTGAAGACAGATCTGGCTAATGAGAAAGGTACAGTTTTAGAAAATAGAGCCCTGTTTCACGCTGCCTGGAATGCCCAGCTGTGCAATTACCTGAACTAATTAACCTCATTGTCAGTGCGGAAGAAAACGTCTTTAATTGTTCCTCATATCCAAACATACATATGGTCCTCAGCCTCAACCCTGCTAAAGGTGTGTGTGTGTGTGTGTGTGTGTG
>JAQHUG010000093.1:4263284-4285882 GCA_028555095.1 Dicrostonyx torquatus
GGCGAGAAGGAACTTTGAATGTCCTTGTGGCCGCCTGTGATTTAAGTGATGGACAGGTCTATTTTTAACATTTATTTTTCTGGCTAACAGGCAAAATTGCTCTCTAGCAATGAAGCAGTGCTGAGGCTGGTATTTGGAAATGGGGAAGAAGTGTAGAGAAGGGAGCCCCCAGGAAGTATTTGCGTACAGATTTATTGGTCTAACCTCTGCTATTGCTCCAGTCTATCACAGACACAGGCATGCCAACGCTCAATGGTGAGGGTCTGCCTCCTGGAGGCTGGGAGCATTTCAGTTGGTCTCAAAATCTACCATGAAAAGTATGAGAGAAAAGCTTATTTTTGAGGCAGTTTTAATGTCTTTGGTGGCTTGAGGTTATGCAATTTGCTTGGTTTTGGGCTTTGGAATCAGCACCTCCATGCTATCTATGCCTTGGTGGACATAGAACCCATTGTGGACTTCTGCCGGCTTTGAATACATGGTGCTGCTGTCTTCTCAGAGCCAAAGTGCTTGGTTACAGGTCTGAGCCACAGCACCCAGCTTTGTACATGGGTATTAGGTTGCATTTTTTTCTTACCCTTTATAAAAGCAAAACACAACACTTCCCTGTGTTTACTGTAAGCAGTTTCCAAAGCTCTAAGGTCTGAGCAACCCCAGGGAGGAAGGTGCTACTGTGTTCCTTCAGATCAGCCAGCCCTGCTGTGCTGGCATCCCGCCACTCAAGCTGGATGTGCTGGTGCCCACTCCTCACGCTGCAGCTGACTCTGTGCACAGTGTCCATCAGGGGATTTGATACTGGGACGGAGCGTGACATCTTTCTAGGAGGCAAATGCTTGTGTTTAACTGAATTAAAAGGAAAATGCACACAACACCCACACCCACAAAGGGATGTTAGTTACAGACCAGTGACATGAGGAAGACGTGACTGTAGACATGTAGTCCGGATCCTTTAGCTAAACACTCCATGTTATTCATGTGGGTCCTTAAGGGTCACCAACAGTGGAGGAGGAAGCTGGTTCTTTGGGCTCACAGGTCTCCTTTCCCTGCAGACACTTCTTGGGATGTTTCTAAAATTACTTGATTTTCTTGTAAGGTCTGACCAAAGTCCCCCCCCCCCTGTCAGGCTTCTCTACAGTCTGAGAAGACTCTGGTTCTCAGCTCGCACTTGTGGCTTTGCTGCTCCAGGCCTGAGGTCCGCATATTTTATTCATTCGAGGTGGGAAAGATTTAGCGTGGGCTTGAGCCTATGGAATTCATCAAATACTAAAAGTGTCTTTTAAGCAGTTTTACTACAATGTCTTTTAAAAAGATCCCCATTCTCTCCTATGAGAACTGAGCGGGGGTGGGGGCTTTTCCAGCCCTGTACACCTGTCAGCTCTGGTAATGTCTTCTTCTAGTTCCAGTCCCACCAACTTTATATTCTGAACAAAGCTGACAAAACTCACTACACTTTAAACACTTTATTTTCCATGCAAGGCTTTGAAGGGATCCTAGCTTTGGGGCTGCACACCTCTGCATCCGGGAGTTTGTGCCTCGAAAGTGGTAAAGGGCTTGGCTGTGGCACTGCCGACAGAGGCACAGACGTGGACGATGACACAGAGGATCTCTGAGGTCCGGGCCAGGTGCCTTCTGTTTCCCCTTTCAGCACATCCAGGATTGTTTATGAGAAGAGCTGAGTGTGCCAGAGAATCCTATAAATGCATAATTACAGTGGATTCAGGTTCAGAGACAGATCCCGTGTCTTCAGACGCTGCAGCTTATTTCAAATGGGGATTCCCCATTTAGTCCAAAGTAAGCAATGTTGGGTTAAACAAATGACAGAGAAATCCTGGAAAGTTTTGCACAAACCTAAAATGATGACTGTTTTTCTGTACTGACCACACATCAAAACCCCAACTACTTCTAAGAAAATTTCTAAATCGCCCCCCCAACAGTTCCATTTCAATCGACTGAAATATTACAGTGTCTGATTGCACCCAGACCCTAGAACTATTTCTGTCTCTGTCTTACATTGCAAGACAGTCCTCTGCTCTTCTTGGAAAGTATCGCCTTTTATAATAAACAGAACTGGGAAACTGCAGATGGATCAAGCCCGTAGTGAGCAGATAACTACACTGAGACTCCAATGCCTCCCTGGCAGCATTAGGGCAGACTGGGTAGGGAAGGAAAAGGCCGAGCGCTGTTCTGGTATTCTGCGTAGAGAGGCGCTGCCAGTGCCCGGCACACAGGGTCTCTGTGGAACAGCCGCAGAAGCTCACATCTTGCCTAGAGAGTCAAAGGTAATGCGTCCCTGCACGATTTAATACAAAATGCTGCAGTTTGATTCTGAGCAGCAAGGGCAGCAATTGTGTTAAAACAAACAAACCAACAGGCAAACCCGCGAGACCCTGAGCCCAAATAACGGTATCTTGTAGCCAGCGTCCAGGACTCTGTACTCTGTACACATCCCGGGCCAGGGATCCATGTGAGTCAGCTGCCGAGCTGCTTGCCACGGTACACCACCAACATGCCACCCGGTAAAGCCTTGCCGGGAGACTTTAGTGTCTCCAATCTGCTATTGTTATTTATAGTTTTTAATGTAGTCATATACACTTTATTCGTTCAGCACAGACTTTTTGCTCACTTTTTAAAATAGTTGTTATAATGTTTGCCTCAACAGAAACCACAGCCCTTCTGTGAGAGAGTTTATATTTAAGTTCATAATTCCTTCCCACATGACACTAATCCTCGTGAATAACAAGATACGAATGTGTCTCTCCCATCCCCTTTCATTTTCAGCCTTACTTTAAAATGTATTTCCAGTTGTAAAATATGTCTTTAAAATTAACATTATTTCAATGTAGGATTTCAGAAGCAGCTTCTTCTTCGGTGTTCTTCCACGGGAGGTGGAGCTGAGATTGCTTCTCCTTTCATAGGCCAACACAGCATATTTGGAAACCTGTGTCAGCAGGGCTGTGCAGCACATAAGCTTTCTACACACATGCCTATACCTCAGCATAGGAATATGCGTGCATGTGTGTGTGTGCGTGCACTGTGACATGGATTTAAAAATAGGTGGGTTAAATGTGTTATATAATTTTCACTCTCTAATTTTTGCATTACAATTCTTAAATTGTTATGAATATTTCACTTAAAGACAAAAAACACCAGCTTGCCCCAGTTTCCAGTACTTCTGTGGACACGAAAAATGCAAAAAAAAAAATTCTTTTTCTTCCAAATGCCTTGATGAAAAACTGACTTTCACAGCTGTTTATGGAAAATGACTCTAAAGATAAGAATGAGAAAGAACACACATTAAAATGAGATAAAATAAAATGTCCACTTTGTGAAATGTGTAATAGGATTAAAGCACCGTTTTACCCATTAAGCACATGCTTTGCTTTTATTTTTATAAAGAAAAAAATAAGCAGATATAGGAGCCTGAATCTGTTTTGCCAATCATGTGGGGGGCTTTGTTATAGAGCATAGCTTGGGGTAAAGACCAAATGCAAACATTTACAGAGTCAAGAAAGGTGTCTCAAAAGCGAATGCTAATGTCATTAAGCATGCTCCATGTACTTATTAGCCCCTCCCCTTTCTATTTCAGCAAGGCTACTTAGATCTCTGGCTCTCCGGAGATTTCTCTACCCTGTTTCAAACAGTTGATGCCAAAGACCAAGGAACAAAACCCAGTATGAATATAAATTATTTGTCAACATATGGTGACGGAGGGCTTGTGAACTCTTGAGTCGGCACAAAGAGCAGGCATTGTGTGCCGTGATAAAGTTCTCAAATTGAAGTTCCATGGGGGCAGCGAGAAGTTGCCTGCGCGCTCCAGCGCTGTGGTGCTTGGTAAAGCGGGAGGCAGCTGCACCGATTCTCCATAATTAGTCAAGGTCAGGCACTGCAGAGGTGGACAATCACCATTTGTCAACTGAACAAAGGAAGGGGGAGCCGAGCATTCTTGGCGGGGAATGGTTGCGCAGAAGGGCTTTGAATGGGGTGAAGACAGCCTGCCCTGTTTTGTGCTGGCTGGAGGGGGGGGCAGCCATTTGGACAATCCCAAATTTAGCACTGGCATGGCTAGCGAAAGCCACAAAACACAATCTTGTTTTAAGTACCAGAAGCATATGTTCATTGACACGGCACTATGCTAGTGACACTTGAAGAGCGAGCGAAAGAAGAAATGAGAGAATAAATGCACTTTTACATAGGCTGTGGTTCCGTGTTTGCTTCCTCCATTCAATAGAGTAATCTTTTAAGTTACCAATTGATTCAATGTAATCCTTTCAATAAAGGGACGATTATTTTTTAATGAACAGAAGAGACTCAAAAGGGAGAGGGGAGGTCCGTGGAGAGTAAAATGCTTTTGTTTTAGTTTTGTTTATAAGGCTGTTTTATCTCCAACAGGAAAACACCAGCACAGACGCCAGGGGTCTGCTGAACGTGTGGAGACAGACCAAGGGGTCCAGCACGGTCCCATCGCTCAGACCCGCAGAGAATGTGCACCCCAAGGCCAGTGCCTACGGAACTCCAAAAACTAAAAACTGTCCAGACTTTATACAGCCAAAGGAAACAAGAAAATGACTACTCAAATCAAGACCTATACAGGTTTGAGAGATAATTATTTTAAATAAAAGCTTTCTATTCTTCTCTGTCTTTGCACTAGGGCTCCCTTCCCCAGTCTGTGAAGTTTTGTTGAGCACAGGGGCTGTCCACGCCTGAAACAGGCACACTAGACAGTTGGCCTGGTCACTGAGCCTCTTATGCTACTGCCATGTTTGTGCCAATGAACAAGGGCAGGCTGGCATAAAGGGGCCTGCCGAGCTCACGCTCCCCATCACAGTTTCCAGGTGACATGCTTTCTTTGGACTTGGGCCCTCATTAGTGTCTCGTTACGATGTCTCCTACATAGCAAGTGACTCTCCATCCATGCAGCCTGCAGAAGAATTTTTGCCTACAGAGAGAGGAAAGAGGTGGTTCTCACACACTTACACACTCAGCTGAAAAGCACAGAGGAATTTGCACTTGTAGACAGAAGATGCCAGAAGAGCAAAGATGGGGCTGTCTTTTAGTTACACACCCTACAACAGGAGCCCATTATCCTATCATGTACAGTGCAATGCATTACTGATTAGACTTTTAATCAGAAATAATTTATTCAGAAATAAATAAACCAGACCAAGGTAAAGGGGCTCTGTAAAATAATCCCTAGTACTGCTGGTGGGGGATGTGGAGAGCATACTGTACACACATTCATAAGCTTTCACAGGAAGAAACGACACATGTGTGCCATGCATGTACGGCATGTATAGAGTTTATGTGGGGCACACACAGGTCAGGTGCTCTTCCTTTATTACAGCCGAAAGATTATGCTCAATTTTTTTTTCTCTTAAAATTCTATCCTTTTCACTGATCCCTCTGGATAGATGACTCAATAGATAGCTAGATAATAGATGAGAGGTAGATAGACAGACAGACAGACAAATATATAGATAGAGAATAGATATATACATGATAGATATAGATAGATGATAGATTATTAAATAAAGGATTATAGATCAATGGACAGATAGATGATATATATATGATAGATACTATGTAGATAGATGATAGATAGATAGATGATATATCCATTATAGATAGATGATAGATAGACAATGAAAAGTGAACCTAATCAAAGTCTAGCGTCTGGGACAGGAGGTCCCTTTCTCCCACATCCTTCGTATCTTCCCTTTTCTTCTGGTCTGTCTGAGGAATGATGAAATCGACTATGTAATTTGGACAATCCCACACAGCAGTGCAGACTTCCCTCCCAGTGATTGCCTGATTTCTCTGCAGTGCAGTTTATCCTTGGGCATTAGGAACTGACAATTCTATATAATCTTGGTGAATTACATCTTTTGAATTCTCAATAAAAAAAAATCCGTTCATCAATTAAAAATGGAACACACTATTATTACCATGGCCTCCTCCCAGCATTCTAGGCAGACACTATTCCTTTAGATTTAGAAGATATATTGCTACTTTGGCACAGAGACCCACAGATGTAGCAGGGCTTTAAGGTGGATTTCAGGAAAACCCTCTGAACAAGCCCGCTGCGAGGCACCGCCTGAAATCTACCACTTAATCTACTAACGACCCCTACTTAGTAGGTACCTTATAGTTAATCACGTCGGGAAAGTGGTCCACAGAGCACACCGGGGTATCTACTGTTCCAATTTAGTCTGCTAAGGGAATATTAATGGCTAGTGTGAGGGTACAGCTCAGTGTGCTTATTACGTCATGATGTCTGAATAACTTTATTTCAGACAATAACACGTGCAATTAACACTGTCTCCAAGGACTAAAAGACAGTCTTCTACTATTTTTTGTTGTTAAATGAGGACTAGAATGGTTACGGCAGCAGGGAGAAATATTTATCATCTTGTGTTCCCACTCCAGGCCCCTTACCAGGGAGAAGTGGTTTTCCTACCATGTGTGCGTTCCCAGAAGCCAACTTAGCCCTAAATCGGCTAAGACACTCATGCCCTTTCCGCTTCCCTGACTTCCACTCCTGAGCACAGCGTTGTTCTCAAGGGGTTCATTTCTCTGGAGAGAAGGAAGCATATTCCTAATAAAAGGCAAATGGCCTGAGTACTCATGTTACACCTTTTACTTTCTCAAGATGAAAACGTTAACTCATTGCTCGTAATTTCTAGTTATAACATGAAACAATACAGCCACTGGCTGTTCATATTTAACCCATCTTCTCTTGAATACGGCATGAAATAAACCCAAAGAGTCTGAGGGACGTATCGTCCTTTCCTTTGCTTACATCTAAAAACTCCCAACCTCCACCTCTACTGAACTTAGTAATACTGTGTTTAATAGTCTCAGAGGAAAGGGGGCCACACTAAAAAGTGGTTTCCCTAAATTAAAGTTCGCTTTAATTTTCCAGATTAATCCACCTAATTTTCATATATTTCCCAAAGAATTCTGAGGATCTGGGAACCTGTAAATTGGTTGTATCGTTTTTAAATTTCCTTTTTTTTTTCTTTTTTGTCTCATAAGGTAATTGTTCTCAAGTATTTTAAAGCTGTGATTATTACCATCATTTTTTTTTCAAAGACCAGACTTAACTTACTTCCTGGTAGTGAATTTTAATAACCACCTCAGAGTCCCTGGTGGGATCCTAGTGACCTGAGATAATTAATTCAATTCGGAAAGGGCTAGTGTGGTTAATCAGGAGCATGCTCCACAGGGAAGGAGACTCTCCGCGGTTACACTGGGACGTGGGATTTCCTCTCCTAGCGTTGCACTAAGATGGGGTGTGTGTGCTTCGCTCCTACAATGTTCACTGTGGCCTAGGCAGGTGGATGAAAGTTCACTGCGCATCTTGCCTGATGGTTCGTTGTCGCTCACACTCCACACAGCCAGGATGAGGACATGTGATAAGAAAGAATGATGCCTGGTCCGGTGATCACCCAGCTCTTCAAGCTGCACGCAGCAGAGACAGGCGTGCGCATGTGCCAGGAAACCATGCCGGGCTCTTCCTTAGTCGGTAAATGCAATCCTTGCAACCTCCATTAGATATTAATAAAAAAATGGTTACTCCTTAGCCCTAAATTACCGCTGAAATTACATAATCACACATCTTACTGTCTTTAAAAAATGTGAAGAAGGAAGAGAGGAAAACTTTTCGATCAGACAGCTCCTAAAACGGAACAAGGGGTCCACCCAACTGAACAGCGGTGTTGTCTGTGATTTGATATGGGTGCCTTGACTTTTGCTTCTGTAGAACTATTACTCCTGAAACCATAACTGTGAGCTGCTCATTGCTCATGCCAGATGGAAAATTCAGAAAAGACACCCTGGAGAAGCGTAAGCAAAAAATCAGTATTTTAAATAAAAATGGCAATTGGCAACACTGATCCTAGGAATGGAATCCAGTAAAACCCCATTTCTGAAACAATCTGCTCAATGGTCCAACAGCACCCTCTACTCCCTCCAAGTGGGAAATATTAGTCATAAGAGCACAGCAGAGATCTAGTGGTGTGTGTACTGGCTTTGAAAGACAGGCATGGGTCTCCTAGTACTAACGGACTTCTAAAACATTCCTGTACGTGCAAAGCTGGCAGAAACCAGCGAGGACCCTTCCAGAAACACTGCCCAGGAGAGTCTGCCACAAGCTGCTGACTGGGCTAGTGGCTAGAAGCCACAATTAAGAGGGATATAGCAAGACACTATTCTTGCACAAAATATCCCAAAAGGGCTGCAGGGTATGCCTTATTAGCAATGTGTGGAAAATACTAGAATAACCACAAATCTTACCTCCACAGACACTCTGCAAGAGTTTGGTTCTGGCCCTGATCCACAAGCTTGTCTTATAGGAATGTCACACCACATTCAAGTGTTTGGATAACTCAAGTCTTCGAGATAAGCTTGTTTCTAAGGAAAACACCATATGTTTACTTTAATTCCAGGTCTGCGCGGGTAGATTGATATGCAAAATATAACTTCATTTTAATTCAAATTACAGAGATATACACAGAAACCAGAAGGTCTTTTCTCTGTGTTAGTAACAACAGACAAGAAATGTACCATTCTCTTAATTAAAATGACCATATAACTGAATATGAATTTCCTTATATGTAAAAATTATAACTTAAAGATAGCCTTGTCACATTTTCTTAAAAACAAAAAAACCCATTTATGTTAAATACATGTATGCTTCAAATTGTGTACTCCAAAGGATCATTCAAATTATGGTTCCTCCAGAGGAATATTTTACTCACGCCAACCACTGCTGGATAAAGCACATCTATCATTCAGTCTTCATTACAACCTAGCAATCTACCAATTATCTTTGCTGTGGGTTAGCTGCCCTCTTGATTCCTCTGCAGGATGAAAACTGCTTCGTCCCCTCCCCCATGCCCTTATTCACCTAACAGTAAAGATTTGCGCTGGCTGGAAGACAGAGGAGGGCAGTGAGAGCTGCTTCCCTTCAGTGCCACATGGAAGAAAGCAGGGCTAGACTAAGGCAGAGGCGCGCAGGTTCAGAAGCGTGACTTGGTACCTGCAGCACAGTATGTATGGTCTGTAGGATTTGCCAAAGACTAAGCCTAATGTCCTCGTGTGCATATTCAAAAGTATTGACTTTTGAACACAAGATACATACGTTTTTAATGCCTTTTTTTTTTTTTTACAGTATTATCCATGTTTCTGTACAGTGGGCAAGGCACATACACACACATACGCAGTGTGCTACAACATTTATCAAGTTAAAACAAAACTAATTATTTAGGCTTTGTGCACTGCTAACAGAGAAACAGTCATGTAAAATATGAATGCATTAATGCCCCATCCTCACAACGCACCTTGATAGAAAATGTAATTAAATCAGCATTTTTTTTAAACACCCACACAGCATAAATTGTTGCTGGCTCTGCAAGACAGATACAATGCGCTGCTTGTGCACACAAGGACGATAGCCTTTGAGGGTGAGATCTTGCCTCTTCCTTCTCTTTTTTCCCTACTCCTCCTCCTGTTCTCTAATCTACAAAAGATCTCCAGGCCCAAACCCTGAAAATCAGAGGCACTATGACAAATAGTCCCGCCCCAAGGCACCACCCAAACGTTATTACCATGTCATTTGCTTGGGTCTTATGTTCATGTAAATGAACTCGGAGCTCTCAAATATGTGGCTCTCAGAAGTCTCTAATTCCTTGGTATAGATTCATCATCCAGATAAGAGAAATCAGTACACCCTACTGCTGATTATATGTCTACTGGTCTCTCTACCTTTTTTCCAGAATACCGCGAGGAAATGCCCCAGGCTGGATATTGAGACAACTACCCTGGAGGCATCCGAGCCTCTGGTCCACTGTATCCACGGATGATGTTCTCAGCTGTATTTGGGGACAGAGCTCTTTGGTACTTCCTCTTTTTATTATTAGGGCATACTAATTTAGCCAGCTGGGCCCCATCCTCATTCCCACATCTGATCACCTCCCCTAAACCCACCTTTGATTACGACCAAGGACAACATCTTCAATACATAGATTCTAGAGGGACACAGCCCTTCAGCCAGTAACATGGACTACAAGGATTCCAAATGGAACTACTGAATACTGGTCTGTAATGCTGAGTGTTTCTAGAGTCACAAACTGTCAAAAAGGTGCACATTGTTCCGGAAGACTCCCTAATCACTTGACAATGGTACTATAATGTAGCACAGAACAAAGGCAACACAGCCTCTAATGTTTTCCACCAAGTTTTCAGGGCAGGTTGCAATAGCCAGGGCTTAGCAAGCACCTCTCTGAGATCAATGCAGAACACGGTGGCCTCCTCTGGGTCTGTGACTTGTTACTGCTCTGATGCCCTCTTGCCATCAGCTAGCTGAAGTTAACCTGGGTGTCATCTCTAGGACTTCCTTGGGGTCTCTCTACACCTCTATAGCCACTGAACTGTTGGAGGTTTTGTTTTGTTTTTGATCTTGACTTCAAATCCAATGTTTTCTCTAGGCTTTATCAGACACCTTTTGTCTTCTCTAACTGGGTGTCCTCTTCTGCTGCACGGGCGTCATCATTCTTAAGGTTTGTACCCCCAATGGCCTAGCAATTGTGACATAATCTTCAAAACACACTATGGTAGATGCTGCCTCTGTGCTGGCAGATGTGGAACGTGGTGCAGTCACACTACAAAGTGTGCCAACCCTTTGCTTCCACCCCAAACTCAGGCAGACACAGCTCTGAGCCAGCAAGTAGCCAAACGTGAACCTGTCTCCTTCATGCTCTTTCCTAGGAGTTGATAGGGAGTGCAGACCCTGAGTCACAAATGCTCAGGCCTCCAGAAACATGGGAGTTACAGGGGGCAGTTTCCTACCATCATGGGATATGGAATCTTCCAGGTTAGTGGAGAAGAATTTTCTCATCATCGCCCCTCCACCATGGTAAAACTAGCCACATTTAATTTGTTTAAATACAGAAAGGTGTGATCTTTGCATATTCAGGAGAGGCTTTACCTACATCAAAAGAGGCAGTTGCTAGTTTAAATGCAAATTTGGGTAGCTAATCCATGGGATGCCCTCTGTGGTTGACTTCCCATCCTGCACAAATGGACACCTCTTTAAATGCTCACAGGTCTTAAGGAAAGTTGCACGGTTGGCTCAGTGATGATGTATGGATCGATGTGACATAAAAGGTGATATAAAATATAAAGGAGACCAAATGTCCAAAAGGCCACCTTGAATTGCATCCCATTCTCCCCAGGACCCAAGGATAGTTGGCAATCATCAGAGGATATATTGAAGGAGTTGTTGAAACTTTGGCCAGGATTGTCAAGGAACAGACCCAACATCAAGAAATGAGGGATATCTTCTCCCCCTTTCTGCTCTTCGACTGGACCTTGGGAGCTCAATCCATTGCTCTGAAGTGAATGAGGGTCTCTGTCTCTATCTCCATCCATCGGACAAAATGTCTATGGTGATGATCAAGATATTCATCAATGTGACTATAAACCGGACTCTCTGAATGTGGCTGCCAATGGGGGCAGACTGAAAAGCCATCGATAATGGCACTGGGACCTATCTCCTCTGCATGCATTGGCTTTTTGGGAACCTAGTCTGGTTCCTGGGATGGGATGGAGCAGAGAGGGCCTTGGACTTCCCACAGGACTGGGTACCCTGCCCTCTCTTAACGAAGCAGGGGGAGGGAGGAAGGGTAGTGGGGGAGTGGGAGGGGATTGGGATAAGGGGAGGAAGTGTAAATTTTTAAAATTAAAATAAATTTTTTTTTAAAAAGTAAAAAAAAAAAGAAAGAAAGAAAGAAAAAAAGAAAAAAAGAAAGAAAGAAAGAAATGAGGGATATGGCCAAGAGCTTGATCCTTCTGTGGTCCATTTACCAGAAAGCAGAAAGCAGTGAACCTCAGTGAACCTATTGGGTAAATTTTCACATTGCTTTTCTCTCCCTGGTGTGACTGATGGCAATTTCCAGACAGCCATCAAATGACTCACTAACAAAAATACAACGAGATGAACCTTGGAACAAAAACCAGGGAAAGAGTTCAGTAGGGTAAAGAGGCTTTTCTGTATGCAGAAGGCCAGTGGGAAAGAGTAGAGAAACAAAACAGCAGGGAAGAGATGTCCTGTAGGCAGACAAACCTAACAGTCGCATCTGTAAGCTGGGTGGACATGGATGAGACAGTGCTCAGGAGACCACGAGGCTTAGAACCACACCGAGTGTAAGCAGAGTCTCCAAGGAAGGAAGGCCTTGACATAGATAACATACATGAGGACTGAACATGTTTACACAGAACAGAGACGTCCAGAAAGCGAAGCATGCTTTTGCTGATGTGACTATGCCAGTTATACTCGGGTAACATTACTGGCAGGGCCCCTGCTGTGTCTGCTTTTCTAACTCAAAGTCGCCGATAATGAGTCTGTTTGTTTATTTTTAAGCAGGCAACACAGCTAAGTTCTTCAGCCTGATCTTGGATGAGGGGGCATCTCCTCTGCGGGGGCTCCTGCGCCTGTGGAATAGCGGGTTGTGTTCAGATAAGTAGCAGCGGGGGTGACATGTGGGAACGCTCACTTAACCTGTGAGTCACAAGGTTATTTTTGTAGCTGTGTCCCGTCTTCCCTCGCGGAGGTGATTTATGGTCCTCAGCCCAACCTCATCATCATTGTTCTCACCTTTGTTTCCATCATAGTTAATTAAAGGGAAGGTCATTGTCACCTTATGTTCTTAACATAATATATCACCCCTGGAACACTTTAATAAGGGGATTTGTGAAGGAACGGTGTAATAGGAAAGAAAGTTTACAGCATAATCCATCCTGCTCACAATTACACTTTAGCTGTGCACATAATGAAAGTTAATAAGTAGACAAAATGAAGGGGCTGTCTGGGGACTCATTCAAGTGTTGATTAATTGGCTGTGTGATGTAATGGAACCAGAAGACACTTTGCTTTTGTGAAGAGCAGGCAAACACAGCCCAAACAAACTCGATCTAAAGGACAACATCGCCTTCCTTTTTCTTTGCAAATTGCCACCCTCAGACAATATGAAATTAATTAAACAACTGTTTACTGAAAACCTCCTGTGTGCCAAGCACAAAGAAAAATCCAGGCCACAAAGGGTGAACCAAAGCATGGTCCCCTCCTTGGAGGGGACCTGTGGCGAGTGCTGGTACAGAAACAAAGGAAAGACACATTATTTATTCTGAGTGGTTACTCCCGAGGATACCAGAATTAGTTAAGATTCATAAGAATGACTGAAATAATATTAAGCATGCCAAGCACATCTGCCAAGAAAACACTAAGTCCTTTCTGGAAAGCCATTCGCCCCATTTAACAAACACTGAGAAGTGCTCACTAAACACTGGGATTGTTCTGAGTGTTTTCCAGAGATCAAGTTTTCAGATGTTCCTAACAACATAACTGACAACGGAGGAAACTGAGGCACAGAGAGGTCAAGAACTATGTCAGAACTGGCAGAGTGGGGCCGTGGAAGAGCAGAGAGCCCAGCCTTATCTTGGACATCCGCTGAATCCAGACTTGGAGTCAGAAGACAATGCTGTCTGTCTCTAGAGTTAGTTAGGTCTTTCTGAAGCTGTGGAGAAGCTGAGAATAGGGGTGTGTGCCGAAGGATCTCACAGGGTTCTGTAACCCAGCAACCCATGGTTCTGCTGAGCAACAACAGCCACCTAAGCAAAGACACAATCATCCCAACGAGTGTGACTGGCAGGCCGAGGGGGGAAGAGGGCAAAGTAGGGAGCACACTTGTCAGAATGAGTGCCTGACAATATTATATTCTTTTGGGCACCTGTTGCAGATTGAGTGTGAAATGTTTCCAGCAGGATCAAGCATTTGAAACACTGGCCTCGAACTTAGCATCTCTTGTTTGGGAGGTTGTGGGGTCTTCAGGAGATAGACTTTTGCTCAAGGAATTGAGGAACTGAGTAGTGGGATGGTAGGCCTGACGATTTGATAGCCTGGACTTACTGTCTGCCACTCTCTGCTTCCCGACCATGGAACCCTCCACCCTAGCTGACTCAGAATCCTTCTTCCTTGAGTATCCCACAGTCTATGTGCCCCAACACTGACTTAAGTTAAATCCTTCCTCTCTTATGTAACCTCCTGTTTGGCATTGGGTCTCAGCACAGAGGAAAGTAACTGATGCAGAACTTGTTGGTACAAAGAACATAGAACGCGGAGACTGTTTGCTGGAAACTTTTTCAAATTATTGTAATTATTAACTTAACGGTTCTACAGATTAATGGGTTTCACTGTGAAATTTCTGTGCGTGCATGCATTAGGCCTTGCTCCAACCCGCTCTCTTTTCTTCCTTCTTTTTCTCGGCCCTATCACACTTCCCTGTTCCCTTCCCACCCCTGCTAGGATCTCTCCTACTCTTGACCCATCCTTTTTTGGGCATCTCCATAAAAGAAAAAACAGTGTAAAAGACAAAAAGTGGGAGGCGACAGAAAAGGTCCCAGAGGAGTGTGTGCCAGGGGCTCTCTAACGCGCCGCGCGGCTGTGGGTCTCTTCAGTCACTGTGAAGGGGTCTGACTGGACATATTGTAGAGCTTGGGCTCTGACTTTTGTACCAGCCAACCCCTCTCTTACGTCATTGTCTCTCCCCAGCTGCTCTTTTGACTTCTGTCACTTGTCTCCTGCCAGACATGTGGCTCAAAGACCAGAGCCACGAGAGAAGATTTTTCCAACCTTACGCTGCAAACTTTGCTGAGATCTGGAGACTGCAGTTGCTGAAAGATTAAATAAATCCTGTCATGTCCTCCTTGGGGTTTTGGACCCATTAATGAATTAGAACCAAGTATAGGGTTTTAACTCCAAAACTGTATAACTTGAGCAGTGTCCAAGTCTTTCTCAAGCTTCAGTGTCTCCAATACTAACTTTAAAAAAGAGATTCATTTTTATTGCATGAATATTTACCTCTATCTGTGCATGTGCACTGTGTGAACCCCTGGTGCCCACAAAGGCCAGATGAAGGTGCTTGCTTCCGTGGAACTGCAGTGACAAACACCGTGATCCACCATATGGGTGCTGGGAACCAAACCCGAGTCCTCTGTCAGAGCAGCCAATGTTCCTAACGCTTTAACCATCTCACTGATCTCACTGTCAACACAAGGAGTGACATGTATGACAGACACTATGGAGCTTGAGTGTTTCGATCAAATTAGCAAAATCTAAGCTCTGGCTAGTTTATGGTATGGTTCTCATAAGTGTTTTCTTCCCGTTTACCCCCACCATGAATACTTCTCTAAGACTAAGGCAGCTTTGTCTTGTGTCACGGCTGTATGAATGGGAGAGCGAACAGACAGGACATTCTCTAGGCTGACCTCTATGGGTTGTTCTTTGTCTCATTGCTGTCCAAATGCATATGAGCTGAAGAGCGTGGATGCTAATGAATTTCACAGGGGATTCTGTCTGATTGTATCAGGCCTCTCTCCACCAACAAAACCAAGAAAGTCTGCTCATCCACTCACGGTGCAGCTAACTCTCTGACCTGTTGACCCACAAAGAAGACTGAATACACTAGTTCATTTGTGACATTCCCTGACAGTTAACACCCTGTCACAGCATCTCTCTACATTATTTGGAAGGGACGTCAGATATAGAGTGTGCATCCTTTTGTTTCTTAGAATGGAAGGGTATTTGAAATAACAGGGAAGACTGTTTTGAGACAGACTTTGAAGAAGTAGTTCAATGGGACTCGGTGTCTCATGGATGTTAGATGAAGACAGAAGATTCTAACTACCAGGTTACATGGGTCACATTCAGCAAAAGTGCATGACCAGCCTCATTTGACCGTGCACAGGCCACGTCCTTGGTGGCAGCTCATTTGTGAGCCTGGGAAGAGAGACAGAAAGAGCACATGGGCTGTGCAGGGTCTGGACTAAAGAATCCCATGTCAGCAGTTGTGAGTCATTGTGTGGCAACCACGGTGAGCCTCCCACATTGCCTGTAAGGTTATGCAGCATCACCTCCAAGAAAGCACTTGGGGCAGGCAAGCACACAAAGCACATTGGAGCGACTGTCATGGAGCCTAATGGTTAGTTATGTGCTCTTTATTTTTTTTCATTCAGTATTGCATTGAATTAGTGATCTCTGTGAAAATGCTAAATCAGGAAACCATGAAGTGAGGAAATGCCACCCAGATCACCATAAGTCTTGAGGCAAGGCTACCCAAAGGCCAAGGCTCTGGGCACTCATCTCCCTGCTCCGTACTGTAGGGCTGTGGCAAACAGTGGTCCTCAGCAGCTGTTATACGACTCTTCTTGAACGTCTTTTAAGTTATTAGAGACTTATCCCTTTTAATTGTTTATGGAAATGTTTCAAGGTGGAGGAATTCCCCCCGAGTTTCCCTGGGAGGATGTCTCCCGCTGCGTAGATCTCCCGCTTTGTTCTTGGCTTTCACTAAAGGCACACAGGAATTTTCTCAGACTGGTGAGGTTTGAACTCGATCCCACTGGATGTCTTCTTCTTTATAAGGGTGGGATTTCACCAACAGCTTTCCAGCCATTCTTGTCTAGTAAGCATGGCAGAGATTAGCACGACTTGTTATGATTCCAGTCCTGGAAAACTTGGAAATTTTAAGAACATAATGACTGCGATCCACATTGTTCTAGACGTCAAGGGGACAGGCCTAGTTGACAGCGGGCCTGCAGGTGCCCGAGGTGTGTCTGCACTAGAGGGGAAGTCCTCATGCCACCCTGGCTGGTCCTATGGCTCTTGGTTTCAATCTCACTGACCTCCAACAGCATATTTAAATGAGTGTTTTAACATTGTCCCAGCAGCTCCCAGCCCTACGTTCCTTTGAGGAATAGTTTCTGTCATTTTCTCCTTTCTGGTGATCAAGTCACAGTTTCCTGTTTCTCTCTGTGTTCCTGACAGCGTGAGATGGACAGATGTGGGCCACACAGAAGGAAGGCAAGACAGTACCTTGGGTGACTCATTGGGAGAAGGATTTTAGGGAGAATGGGGATCAAAATGATGAAAATTCATCATATGGATGTATAAAACTGTCAAGAAATATTTAAATTCTAAAGTATACTTCATGCTCTGTTAGAAGTCATGCTCTGGATTAGGAGGAGTTCTTTTCTGAGAACCTTGAGATAGATCGAGTTTAATGTAGCCCAGGCTGGCCTCAAGTTTGCCAAGTAGCCAAGGATGACCTTGTGTTGTAAGTGGGGGGGAGAGGGGTGCGTGTTGTTTGTTCCCCAGCGCCCAGGTTCCAAGCCCCCAGCCGCTGGCCCGCTCAGCGGCTGGCTGCACCCGAAATAACCACGTGACAAACTGGATTCATTTAAACTCTGCCTGGCTTATTATCATTAGCCTTTTCCCGGCTAGCTCTCATAATTAAACTAACCCATTATAAAAGTTTGTAAGTCACCACGTGGTGACTTACAGGAAAGGGTCTAACCTGCATCCATCTGCGGCGGCGGCTAGTGGTTCTGGTCTCACTTCCTTTCTTCTCCTCCCAGAACTTCCATTCTGTCTACTCCGCCCACCTAAGGATTGACCTAACTATAAGCCAGGCAGCTCTTTATTTAGCCAATCAAGGCACAGAAATACAGGTGGACCCTCCCACAACCTTGAACTCTGATCTTCCTTCCTCTCCCTCCCTAGTGACAGAATGGCAGTCATGAGCAGTATAGCTGTGACAGGATTATGCTGCTCTGGGATCCAAACACAGCTTTGTGCCCAGAGAACCAACAATCTACCAGTTGGACTGGGCCGCAGCCCCCTTCCTGAGATATTTTACAGGATATACAGTGAGTGCTGGCTTGGAAAATATTGTCCACACAAATGGGTGCTCCTAAAGTCCATTCACACAAATGTAGCCCCTTTCCCTCTTGCTGTTTCTAACTAGAAAATGTGGATTCTTCCAGTTTGTAGTCACTGCTGGAATAAGAGGCTCCTTTAGACAGCTTTGCTTCAAGCTGAACAGAAGTGCCTTTAGCCATCTAAGGGTTCCCTGGAGCTTCCCAGTTGTCACCAACATTTCCCATTCAACCACACAGACCATCAGAGTGCACTCTGCCTGATCCTGGACACTGTTGTTTATCTCAGATTTGAGTATTTGTGTCAGCTACTTTCTTCTGCTCCACTTCAGAACCTGGGCCATATTCCAGTGGCCAACAAGTCAACTCAAAATGCCTTTCGGATGCCTGTGTACATACACGTGTGCAAACAGATGAGTCTCTATGTGATTTGTTTACATATTCTATATTTAGAAAACTGTTTTACCTATTGTCTAAGGATCCTGTTTATGAGTTTTGCCTTTACTAATAAACTAAAATAATTTCTCACAACCAAAATCCTACTGACAAGCCTGTGAACTATGCCACTTCCATAAGATAACTGAAGTTGCGTAGTCAGTTTTCAATCTAAATTTCATCAGTCAAGTAATCCAGGAGAGATTTTTTAGAAATTAAAATTTTCGGTGTTGTATTCTGTTTTATTGCTCTAAACAACCACACAGAGTTAGTGGTTGATGACACCAGTTTTTTGCATTCCCAGAGAGAGACCTGCAGTCTGACGAGCATCTCTGCGGACCAGCTACTGATGCTGTGTTAAATTCCTCTCCCCTTGAACAACCAGCCCCCCTTTGCCCTTCTAAATTCCACTTCCCTTTGAGAGGACTGCAGAGATGAGAGTGAGATATTCACCTTCTGGATAAGCCAGCAAACTCTTCCCACACGACATCCTCATCGTCATCAGATTTGCAAAGTCTCTTTGACACCCAACTCACATCCTTCATCTTTAGGTCCTCATCTTTCGGTCTTTATCTTAAGGTCATTCTCCTGCACTGCACAGTGCATCCATTGAAAGTTCCACTTCCTCTTATGGGGCAAGTGAGTGCAGGTGAGCATGTTGCTACTGGCCATAGCCAGACTCTACTTGGACAGACCAAGGTGGCATCACAGAGGGTCCCACATTGTATCAAAAGAGAATCAGCCGAGGGGCAATGAGTGTGGATACAGAAACCCAAAAATCCATGCTCATGGGAAGTAGAAAAAGACAAGATCTCCTGAGTAAATTGGAAGTGTGGGCATCATGGGAGAAAATAGAAGAGGAGAGGGAGGAAGGGAGGGGTGTGAGAAAAATATATAGCTCAATAAAAACAATAAAAAAGGATCCATGTTAAATGCCTATAACTGGGACCAAGTAGGTGGTTTGAGAAAGGTGAGCATAGACATAGCCTGTGACCAGAGTGATGGCTGGGTCAAGTTCAGGAAGCAGCTTATAAGATGTCCTACGGAGTTTGGGCTTTGCCTACAGAGAGGCACTGAGGAGATGAGTAGCCAGATGTTCATTTCAGGTCAGTGACTTCAGCTGTGGTTTATAATCTAGATAGGAGCAAAGTAAAGCAGGGAAGAAGCCAAGCACATGATGCTACTCTCCAGTCATACATAAGGATGCGAGCGGGGGAAGGCAGCCCAGGTTGGATGAAAAGATCTATGTGCAGGGTCGAAGGACAGTTGTGGTTTAAAGGGAACTAAAAGGAGAAAAGGAGCAGGTTGGCCTGTTACCCCACATCCCCATCAAGTCTCAGAACAGCTCGATGTGTCCATACAAGTATGGAGGCAAAGACAACGGAAGGAAGGGAGGGAGGGAGGATCTGAGTCCTGTCGCCTTTTGATGGCTCTGAACTCTGTCTCACCACCATGCTCCAGTCTCTTCCTGCTTCTCACAACTTCTTGATCCCCGCAACTTCCTGTCTCATAGCTTCCTGTTTCCTGTGTTTTTCAATTTGTGGCTGCCATACACAGGTCTTGTTCCTGCCACCCGCCACAGGTATTGCCAAGACACCATTGCGCCGTAGGCTAATTCCTTTCAGCTAATTCCAGCAGTGTGAGATCTCCCTCTCCCCTTCCTGCATCTGGTACACTGTCTTTTTGCCTCTTTGTCTTCTACTGTTTAGAGCCCAGTCCTTGACGATGTGGCACAGAAACGTCAACAAACTGGTGCTTTCAAGTTCTAAGTCTTCAAGGAAGATTAATTTCAGGTGTGTCTGGGCTGTAATAAAACTCTTCTGAGAAACAATTCTATGAGTGCAAAAAGGAAAAAAAATAGTAATGATGTCCTCCCCCAATCCATTTTTAAGTATGAATCAATAAAACCCACTAACTCACTGTTTCTGGACTGTTCCAAAATGATACCAAGCAAAGAGCCTATGTTCATTAATTAATGCAAATAATCCAAGGTTTAGCAACAATGTGGGGGAGCTCCTTAAAGGAAGAAATGCATGCTTTCTCATGTGCACTCCAATTTATCATTGTATCCTCTTAAACTCTGCGGTGTTAAGGTCCCTTTAAATGAATCAAAACAGTATATTATCTAAAATTAGAAACCAGACAGAACAGCAGCTAAAATTTAATTCACCATAGTAATCCCCTCCCAGGAAACTACCCGGCAGGAAAAACATGCCCATTTCCACAGGCAGAGATTTCAAAACATCTTTCCTATTCGTTTTACATGCCCAAATCCTCATGTATTAAAATAAACATACATCCATCTTCCATGATGAGAAAGTCAGAAGTCTGCACTGGCCTCCAAATGAGTCCAATTTAATTTAATCAAATCACACATCTACGTTTCAGAATCATATTGAAAATTTGAGAGCAAAAGCAGGTACAGGGATAAATGTGTCCATGCGTATTCCAAACATTGCAACCCTTGGCTCACCAGTGAAAAGAAAACCCAGACTGAGAGCTATCAACACAAACACACACACAGGAAAATCCAATCATCCTAGCCCCTTCATCTTGAAGCTACACATGCAAACAGAATAACTGTGTTTTGCAGAAGTGTTGTTAAACACTGGTACCCAAATTCCATTTCATTTCACCTCCAGTGGGTTTGGGGTGGGGGGCATTGAGCATGGCTGGCTTCATTGGAGATAATGTGATACAGGGCTGGAAGCCCTTCTTGGATTTCAAACAGGTCATCTTGTCAAAGCTTTATGTGGGAGCCAATTACATTAATTTTCCACAGCAGCCAAATACATATTTCATTTCCATCTCCCAACAGAGATGGGGTCCAGGGATCCCGTTTCGAAGGCTCTTATCACTAAGTAACATTCATACCCCCACAGGAACCCTTGGCAGCCGGTGGCCCATTGATGTAACTGAGCAAGGCCCAGGCTGCCTGCCGCTACTCGGAAGCACACGCTTGGGGACAATGGGGCTTCCACGTCAGCCACATTGTCAATAAATTTCAATTACACTAATTGCCAAGAGTTGAATGAGTGCACTTTGCAAGAAGAGAGAAAAGAATCTAAAAAGGGAGCATATGCCTCGTAGGGCTAAAGAAAGCGAAGTAATAAATAGCCTGTTTTCTAGTGGGGCGTTCAAGCCTTTTCCAACACGGCTTAACCAGATTTTACAAGCTCTTCCAGGTTCAGCTATCCTGTTTTACATTTCTTTGTTACCGTCTCCAAACAACACAGACAGAAAGTCAATTGTGTGGTGTTATATTTCAGGGGAGATTTAATTTCTAAGATTTTTTTCAATACATTGATTTGTTCTGCTTTGATGGATAGTACGCTGAGTGAATTTGTGGGGTAGGGGGGCATCCCATGAATAGCTGTGGCTACTATAAAAACAAACCTAGAGGATGGCATCAAACTCAGGGCCAAATGTCCCCGTTGTGTTCTTTTTAAAGAGCGGAAGAAACCATAGAGGAAACACTGGTCAGGTATTCATGCATGAAGGTAGCTGGGTACTGTGCATGTTTGGAGGTAGTCAGGTCTAGACTGGATTTTCATGACGGATTAGCCATCCTCAATGCTCTCTCATCTTTATACCCACAAAAAAGATGAAACAAAAACAAAGAATTGGTAATGGGTAGTTGCTGGATGCCTACCTTATGGGCAACTTCAGAAGCTCAAGAATGAATGGATCATTCTCCACGCCAAAGCCAGTCCAAGAAACAAAGTTCTCTGAAGATGCCCAAATCCCAGACACATGAACTCAGCTTGGCAAAGTCTGAAGTTTTGCCTGTAAGGCAACCGAAGGTGTGGCATATCTGTCTTTTCTTCTATAACCGATTTTAGAAAGCATTGTCCACCCCAGCTAGTTCTAGTGGACAGGTCAGAGCATGGAGCCATGTCAGGCAGAAACAGCCTCACCTGGGAGGGTCATTCCTTCACTGTGGACTGTAGATGGGGCTGTCCCTTTCCTAGCTGCCAGTCTCCTGCAGCCAACAGAAACCCTACTCTTCTCTGCTTTTCTACTTTTTAATTTTAACTCATTCATCCTTAAAGTGTATCCCTGGGGATGTCTCCCTTCCAACACAAAACTCAAGTCTAGTGAAAGCATAGTTAATAAATGATGCTTTCCTAATTCAGGGAGGCCCCTGTATTCCATCTTTATCATTCCTGGAAGCCACTGGGTCCCATCTTCCTCATGCAAGGAATTCACTGGACCCCATCTTCCTCATGCATGAAAACCACTGGGTCCCATCTTCCTCAAGCATGAAAGCCCCTTGACTCCATGTGTGTCCTCTTGGGGTAGTGTTTGGGCTGTGAGGAGGACCACGTCCCAGGGTGATGGCCAATGGGCTGTGCAGAAGACTGACCTAGGGTGATGGTCACTGAACTGTGCAAAAGACT
>JAQHUG010000093.1:4289346-4333028 GCA_028555095.1 Dicrostonyx torquatus
TATATATTATATAATATATTTCCTATTATAGTATAATAATATATAGTTATAATAATTATATAACTATACAGTCATATAATTTTATAAATTAGTAATTATATTATTATTATTATTATTATTACATTTAATTCTATATAATTACTATTTTATATAATAGTTATATTATATAACATAGAATATATAATACGTGTGTATATTTTGAAATAAGGATAAGGTCTGTGAAAACACTAGTCTAATAATGTGTTCACCTATCAACCAATGCCTCTGATGAACAATGGGAAGGGGATGTAGTAGAAGGTATCTTTGGTCACAGAAGGTCCTTTGGAGATGCCCAGTCCCCACTCCTTCTACCGCTAATCTCTTAAAACTACACCTCTGGAAACCTCTTGTCTGGAGGATGCTCACACCCAGAATGGGAAGAACACATCCAGGCATTAGTTTAACCAGCTGGAAATCAGCTTAAGCCCATATCACTCTTAAGCAAAAGTACGTACAGACCATTTGAGTGGCTAGAAAGAGAAGTAATTGTATTTGCATTGATTAGTAGAAACACAGGCTGGAGTGGCAACTTCCTGGTTAACCAAGTTACCATTCAAGAGGCAATCAATGAGATCTGAGGGCAGCTGGGGTATATCAGCTCAAAGTCAGATGCCCCAGAGTCTGGTGTCAGTGTGTGCTGCATCCTCCAGGGCATTCTGTGCATCACGAATACCAGGGAAAGCCATCCTGCTGGACCAAAGCAGATTACTCTACTGTTATTTATGCAAACAATGAGAACATGTCTGGCTTGAAAGGAGAGGGGGAAATGGTTAGGGCAAAGCAGATTAAGGTTGTTTACTCTTGGAAGTGATATCTTCCCACAGTGGAATGTTAAAATAGTTTTGTTATAGACAGAGTGGAAATCTCCTTATTTCAACCCCCCCCACACACGTTGTTAAGTGAGTGCATCTGCCATAAGCACATCTTTTCCAGGCCTTACTTATTTAGTGTGGCATATGCCAGTGGCTGCAGCTCCTAAACATCATCTATTCCAATCAATACCCTTAGAGAGGCCCCTGGGATGGGATGAGGAAGAATCACCCTGGCCCTTGAGGAGTGCGTGATATTAATTTCATTCTCAAGGGTCCGCACTCTGCTCGGGAGACCAGTAGCTCTCTGGGGTCATTCAACTCACAGGCATTAAAGGCTGCCACTTAGAAATAGTGCCGCCTTGGCCTTCAGAAAGGCTGAATGTGCCCCTGAAAGTGTTGTCTTTAATCATTTCAAAACAAATCTCAGGTGTCCATGATTATCCCCAAACTTGATGTTTTGTGTTTTCAGAGGAGGCCATCTCTCCATTCTCTCCTCCCTGCCTTGATCCTGGTTGTGATGGTGGCAGGGACCAAGTTCTCTCCCCAGGTGACATGTGCCCCCTACATGGGCAAAGCACTTGCAGCACGCAGAATCACACCACATGGCATGGGCATGGGACAGGTATCAGGCTGCCACTATGAATAGAGGATGTGGGAACCTGTGGATGCTTGATTTGCTCAAGACCATGAATGAAGATTCAGGCAGATCTTAAACCCGGATCACCTCTGCCTAGTGCTAGGCTGCAGAACCATTCATGGGCAGTTCCTTTAGAGCACGCAATGTCCACATGGTGCTCTAAGCTATCATGTTGCTGGTGAGAACTAGAGAAATGAGAGGCTCCGTTGATTGCTCACCTATGTTCAGACAACCAGGAAGGAGCTGAGCACAGAGGGGACACTAACATACTAAGGATTCTCAGGTAACTGTCCTGGGTGGGCAAGGAGTCACACTTCCAGTCACATGTAACTGCCACACCCAAGCCTGACCCAGTTTTTCTGACACCGTGAAGGGGAACTGATGACCCCGTAGCCATGGCTGCATCTCAGCACTGCTGCTTCTGATATCAGAGATGTTCTGAGGGGCAAAGGGTTGAATCAGAATCCAAACAGAGTATTCTTCCTGCATCTCACAACTGTCTTCCATGGGGAGCCCAACATGTCCATGTTCTCTGTGCTGGGAGAGAAAGAGCAGCAGCTCTGAGTTCTGGGGTTGCTGCTCAGGGTCAGACACTAAAAATCCATGAAGAACAGATGATGAAAACCTTGGGAGTCAGCTTTCTTGGGTAATGTCATCTCAATCTCCAAACTATTGTCCCAGGACAGCTTCTGTGACGGCTGCTGATCAGGACGTTGGAAAGATGGCAGTGCACTGTTATTCTTAGCTGGTGACTTCTGCCACGTTCCAAAGAGTTTAATGGTTTTCAAAGATCTCAAATGGTTAGCAATAATCCTTAATATTTAGAAACATTAACATGAGTAGCCCTTAAAAACCTATGATCCTGTAGAATTGTGTTTTAGCACGTCCTTATATTAGCTCTGCATTTTAAGCTTTTCTCTATTCTTTGTTTTTATTTCTTGGGGGAAGTTTCAGTAAATCCTACAGGAGTTTTTAAGCACTGGGGTGATAACCATATGCATGGGCTAAGGAAACACCAGATATATTAAGCCTGGCAGGGAACTGTTCATTTCTCTTTAAAGTAAAGCTGGAAGATCAGAATTTCCAAAAGGCATTACAGAAAAATAGAGAGACCCCTTATGTCTCCATCTATTTGTATCTGCTAATAGCTGCTGGTTGAATCAATGCTCCTGATAAATATCAGGTAGACAAAGCAGCAGTGATAATAATTTCTCAGTACTAAATATTTTTTGTCTTTGGGATAGCATATTTATATCCCAGAAATAAATGTCTCAAATTTATAAAGCAATCAGCACAATTTGTTAGAGTATTTAAAATTAAAAGGACCATGTATATCATGCTTTTATTCACCAAAGGAATGGTAATTACTCTATATTAGCATATAAGTGGAGGGAACACAGGAATCCCCCACAGACCAACTCTGAGACTCAGGCCCAGTCCCTTGTTGCTGAAGGCCCTGATTTCTTTATTTTCCATGCCAATTGCACAGTCACTTCTGTGCCCCTTGCAAGGGTCATCAGGGAAACATAAGTAGCACATGCCTATGTTATGGAGCCAGCCTGGTATGGACTACGTAGGAACTTAATAATCCTACTGACACCAGAAACTGTGGGTGTAATGCACACAGAAGGCCAGAGCTTTGAGATTTACAGTGGAAGAGGACGTCATCACAAAGGTTTTGCTAAAGGAGTTCTTGAGAAACTTTTGCCCTTCAACTGGAGTTCAACTCTGTTCCACAGAGGTAATTGAGACAGGTAACCCCTGCCTCACAGGGAAGTGTCTTACAAAAAGGCAGAACAGCCTGCCCTGGGCCTCCAGGTAAACATAATAGCATGAAGAGAGTGCACTGATGAATAGAAGGATTGAGAGTGATGCAGAGAAGGTGGAGATGTCACAGAGAACCTTGGAGAGGATGGAGATGGTAGAGAGAAGGTGGAGATGTCACAGAGAACCTTGGAGAGGATGGAGATGGTAGAGAGTCAGACCATGGAGAGGATGGAGACGCTAGAGAATCAGACCATGGAGAGGATGGAGATCCTAGAGAGTCAGACCACGGAGAGGATGGAGATGGTACAGAGTCAGACCATGGAGGAGATGGAGATGCTGCTCTAAGAACCAGACCACGGACCAGATGGAAATGCTGGGGAGAAAATCAGAAAATAAAGGCAATGTGGACATTCTGAAAAAAAAAAAGCAATAAAAAGCATTAAGGCATAAAAAGTGGACAATCTTAGGAGAGGTTCATTCATGTCCCTATTAACATATTAATTTGAATGTTCACTCTGGCTTACTGGAACTTTCATGGAAGGGAACAGAAGAGTGAACCATGGCCTTTCAGTAGCTCACTGGGCAAAGCAGTGGTGATGACGGTGACAAGGCAACAAGAAGGACTTGGAGCCGCTGGGAAGACAGACTGCAGGATCAGGTATTGGGCAGGTGCTTGCTGGGCTGGAGGGAAGCAAGATAAGGCGGAGACAGTGTCATGACTGAGTCTAGTGATGACGAAAGCAGGTTCTGCCTGTGATAAGAGCAAGGCTGGACTTCAGTGTAAGGATATACACTTGGGAAGGAATGCTTTTGCTTGTGTGTGAAACACATTTGCTTGTATGTGTTCACTATGCTAACTCAGCACCAAGCATTGGCTTAAGGTGCACACTTGCTGCTGGACCATGAGAACACATTCAGTGAAAAGCATTACCAGATGACATCACCGTGTGATTGTGAGCACCACAGCCTCCACACACAAGTTTATCTGGCACAGCCTGATACTTAGATGATGCAGTGAATATCACAATATGTGCATTTGTGACAGTGAGCAAAGCACCCTTACATGGCAGCTAACTCACATAATTCAGCCTTTCACTTTCACAAGTCTACAGAGAAGCTACACAAAGCTACAGAGAAGACTGTCCCTATAGAGGTTAAGATTTATCACTTAGATAAGAACTCACATTGAATAGGAATGAGTGGATGTCTGGAAAGAAACCTGTGGCCCGCACTCCAGGCAAGGTTGCTTCCTCTATGCAAGATGGTGTAGTTCCTTGGGGATTAACATGGGTAGTCACCCTCTCCTATATGTGTGTTCATGTCCACCCCATGAGAGCAGCAGTCTCCTGCTCCTACCCAACTGTGGCTCCCTGGGCAGTTCTTGTGACTGGATATTACCTCAGCCCTGTCCACATATTTATGATTGGCCTTGAGCCTGTGTAAGATGCCGTTGTTATCCCTCACTGATGTAGACTAGGACAACAGGTATATGTAGAGAGGTGATGATGTCTATTTGCCAGAATCCTTCTTGTTGCTTCTTTACAGTACAATTGCTCTGGAGTGATATGGGCATGAGAAGGAAAAGGGACAGCCAGAGTCCCACATAAGCAGCCCACTGAGTTTGAATTCAGCTCCAGATTTATTTATTTTATATAGGAAAGCGGTATCTATCTGCTGTCTAGGTATGTATGTATGTAGGTAGATAGGTAGAAAAATAGATAGATAGATAGATAGATAGATAGATAGATAGATGGATGGATGGATGGATGGATGGATGGATGGAAAGATAGATAGATAGATATTTGATTTCATATATGCTTCTGTCACTAACTACTTCTCTCTGATTTGGAGGTGGTGGACAGGATCCATAAATACCTAGTCACCTGGCTAACCCTGTGCGGTGTCCAAGAAACACCCTCTTCTCTGTCTCTTGCAACTCTGAGGCAAACATCCCTATGTACAAAGCCTTGGAGACATGGGCACTCATAGCACAGGAGATGGATCCTCTCTAGGAATGCATACTGGCAGATGTCAGGAGATCTGACCAAGTAAAATGCAAATTAATGATCTCACCAGTTCAACAGAGAAAGCATGAACATCATGGTTGAAGGAAACATTGTCTCTTGAAGTACAAAGTGTTTGCATCTTCCTTTTCCTGTGTTTCAATTCCTTGCTCAAGAAATAGTAAAAGTGGTTGGGATATGACTGAGTAGATAAAGTTCTTGCTATGCATGCACAAGAGTTGAAATTTAATCCCCAGACCCTTGTTAAAATCAACAGGCAGTGTGCTGATGTGTGCTTACAATCCCACAACCAAGAAGTGGATGCAGGCAAATCCCTGGGATTCTCTGACCTCACCTATAGCTTCACTAGAAGACATCACTTTGTGAGTATTATAGATTGCACACGCAAACACAAAGTTTACCCAGATCCCAGTGACAAATCGTCTCAGAAAGCATGGAGGAGAACTATAGAAGACAATATCTAAAGTTGACTTCTAGCCTACAGCCTTCTAGCCTACAGGCATTCATATATAGATAAAGTTGCACACACATGCATACACATCATACACTCAAGGCAAGAACATCTAAACATGTGCACACACATGATGTATAGCTCACATTCACGCATACAGAAGAAACAGGGTAAATAGATCCTGGGGAGTAACAACTGAATTTATTCTCTGACTGCCACATACACACACACACACACACACACATGTACCAACACACATGCACACAAACACAGCATACACACACATACACACACACTCATATATCAATACACACACATGCACACATACACAGCATACACACACATACACATATTCATGTACTAACACACACATTCACACATATGCAGCATGCACACACCACAGCACACACACATACACACATTCATGTACCAACACACACATTCACACATATAAAGCACACACACACACAATAACACATCTATATACACACATTTATGTACCAACACATACATTCACACATATAAATCATACACACACAATAACATACATACATATCAACACACACACACATAAAGAGAATAAAAGGAAGGAACGAAGAAAAGAAGGAAAGATGGAAGGAAGGAAAGAAGGATGGAAAGGAGGAAGAAAGGAAGGAAAGAATGAAGAATGAGAGAAGGAAGAAGGGAGGGAGGGAGAAAGAGAGTGAGGGAGGGAGGAAGGATGAGAGGAAGGACAGAAAGAAGGAAGCTTAAAAGTCAACACCATTGTGCCTGGTGGATGCAAACGAGTCAGCAGATAAAATAGTTCATGTCACTCTTACATTTAAATTGCTCTGTGTTAACACCTGTGAATCATGACATCAGCTCTGTTTGCCAGCAGCTGTATTCTCTTCTGGATTTCCCTCCATCCCTCTTCTATCCATTCTTCTCTTGCTTTCCCTGACTTCTTCCTCCCTCCTCCCTTTCTAAGTCTTTTATTCTAACTGAAATAAAGCCCAGTTTAAGCAGAAAATGAAGGATTTTTTTCAGAAGCCAGCTTCTTCTACATTGGCCATACCAACCTCAAACCATCAAAGTAAGTTTTCTGTGATACTAAACCCTCCTCGAGACTGACACAAATAACCTCAGGGACATCACCCAGCCAGCCATCAGATGAACCCAGAACCACCCACTCCTGCCCTTATGAATCACTCATAACAAAACTCTTTACCAAGCTTTTGTGCTGGTGACAACCAAAAAATGGAGAAATTTAGACAGTTTTAAGGCTTTGTAGCTCTTTATACTTTCAAGAAGAAATGAAAATGTTGATCCATGGACAAACTGGCTTTTTCTAAAACTAAGTACGTGACTTTCCCCAGTGGCAGCTCTACTGAAATAACCAAGCCATTAAAAATTAGCTTGGCATCTCAGTAGGAATGCAAGCTCTAAAATGTGACCAGGTCCTCATCAAGCTACTGTCTGAAGATGTGGTGTCCCTGTTCTAAGCAGTGCCACTGTCACTCAGATGGGACAAGCATGCATGTCCTGAGTGAGGTACTCACTGCAGAAGCAGTCACCTTTCTGTTGCTGTTTCTGGGACAATACTAGAGTCATCCAACGTGAAATTTATACATTCCAGGAATAAATAGGGAGGACAGAGGTGTAGGCAGGAAACTCATAATTCTCAACTTCAATCGACACCATCAGTCCCTAATGAGACCCTTTGAAATGAACCACTATGCTGACTCCAAAAGATATTTTTAGGACAGACGAGACACTCATGTATCCCAGGTCACACTCCCTCATGGTAGTAGCAGGCAAGCTTGTCCATCAGTTTCTTCAGGATGTCCTGCCTTTTGGAAGTGTTACTAAACAGTCAGGGTCTCTCTATTGAACTGTGCTTCCCCTACTTTAGAGGCTTCATCCACCTTCCTTTGGTAATTGTCACCCAGAGAGCACTGGGCACATATGTGACCTATCTGAAACAGAACGCTCTTCCCAGGTAGCTACCCCAAATTTCCTGGCAAAGCCTGATGAATAAGTATTTCCCTACAGCTGCTGGTTGGTGTCCAGCTGTCTTGTTCTGTGTAGAATCCTGTAGACACTGTGTCCACCAAGCCCGGCTTCAATAGGTCACAGCCAACATTTAGAATAAGGGAGTGCTTGCATTTCATAGGGTCCAGTTGTTATCTGCAAATGACTAGAGGTACAAATGCAAGGAATGAAAATTAAGAAGCACGTCACCTCACTCTGACCATGACACCAGCATGACATCACCTCTTGGAGCACTGCTGCCTCCCTGACACGTGTAGTGAAAAGCAAGGGAGGATGGGATGATGACAATTGCCACCCAGAGTCTGGTAGCATAAGAAAGGAAATACAATTGTCACCATTTACTATGTGTGTTGATTATCACAAAGGTCTGCCATAAAACAGAGTGGAAGCCTTCACTTTTCCAGTGCTTTAATGTCTATGAAAAGAAAAACTCATGGATTACCATTCATGGGTCTAACAGACATCCAAGGATGTCTCCCTTCTCCTTTGAGAGTTGTGCTTGACATTTAGGGGACAGGATCAGGCTGTGAGGGACAGAGAAGGTGACATATCAATCTGGAACTTAGTCATCCCACACAGAACACGTACTGAGAAAACACTTATCTTCTGCCATCAAAGGTGGCCTGTGGTGTGTTAGAAGCCCAGACCAGCAGCTCTAGATGGTTCCTGTGATTGTGTGAATGAGAATGGCCTCCATAGGCTCATATGTTTGAATGCTAGGTCTGCAGTTAGTGAACAGTTTAGAAAGGGATAGGAGGATTGTTGGAGGAGTCATGTCATTGAGGGTGGGCTTCAGGTTTCAAAACCTCACACCAGGTCTTTCTCTTTCTCTGCCTTTGGCTTGTTGATCAAATATAAGTTCTCAGCTACTGGTCTAATGCCATGCCTGCTGCCTGCCGTGATGGGCAGGGACTCATCCTCTGAAACTATAAACAGGATTCCAAACAAGTGTTTCCCTCCATAGGTTGCATGGTGCTCCTTCACAGCAACAAAGCAATGATGCATTCTCTCGGGGCCCTGGTAATCAACTTCTCATTCCCCAGGCTCCAGGCTGACTTCCACAGGGACCACCAGAGCTGTCCAGCATTGCCTCGGGGTGATGGACAGTTAGTGTGAGACTAGGGTCCCTCAGTCTCGTCTCGGTCTTCAGTCAAGAGAAACCAGGAGAGCAGCACAGCAACAAGCGGCCACCTTCCTTCTGCATCTTCATTGTCCCTCAGATTAAGCGGTGTTCATTAACCATCAAGTCAGAAACCCGACACTAGAATTACTCTACTCATGGAACTGGGTTCTGGGACCTGGCATAATTCAGGATTTATCACAAGCCACCACAGCCATGAAAGAACACATAGCACCAACGAGGCAGACCATCACCCTGAACTTCGGTCTTGTTCTGAAACATTACTGACACAGGAAGATGTCATAGCCATGACAGACTTAAAAGGAATCGAAATGTGTCAGACTTTTTATTTTTAAAGTTCTATTACTATATCAACTTGTATAATATTATACTAAAAGATAATAACTCCATGGCGGAGAAGCTTTCTTCACGTAGTAAACCTACAATTACTCCAGAGTATCAAGGGGGAAGAGTGGCATGTAAGAAACACATAAGGAATGGCTCCCATTCTAGTGAACATTAAAAAGTACTGAAATGACTGGAAAAATGGACTATTTACTGCCCACCCCTCCTTCTGAATGGAACACCTCCATAAATTTAATGTCTATACAGTGGGACCAAGAGGGGAAGGAAAAGGAATGGTGGCGGGTTCTACTATGTGTAGTCGTGAAGCTGGTAATCAAGCTGTCCGTCACTGGGCCCTTAGACATGCAGGGGGTGGGGCCTAGATGGCATCAGTTCCCCTCACTCTGAAGACCCCACAGAGGACGCCCAAGAGCTAAAGCTCACAGAGATGACTGTTCCCATGTCCTGTCTGCCAACCCACTGCACCCAGTCGGAGAGGGCTGGGGACAGAATGAGGTGCCTGGCAGCAGGAAGCTCCCAGTGCACACAAGGGAACCAATGGGGAGCAAAGTCACCAGATCACTGTGGTTTCCTAGTAGACATCTCCAAAGGCTCCACCCTGGGCCCAGAGCTCTAGGCTACTGGGCTGCAGAGGAGGGAGGGGCCTCACAGGGTGACAATGGCAGGCAGCTAACAGGAAGCCAGTGTGACAGAAGTGAAGGAAGATGGGGACCACCAATGACATGGAGAGTGACGAGAGGGTGAGCCTCCAAGGAAACAAGATTTGGAGGAACATTTGTGGTCTGGAGGCAAGGGCTGGAGTGATGGTGGGCCCCAGTAGAGCCCTGTGCTGAGACTTGGTTGCTACAGCTTAAGAAAGAAACACTCTCTGTTTCCTGATGTGCCTTCCCCAGACTCAGAGCACCCTGTCAATGCCATGGGTTCTCCAGGTGAATGAGCTCCCCACTGGAAAAGGCTCGTCTCTACAACAGTAGGGTTGTCTTATATGGTGTTATTGTTAATTCTGTACTTATTGCCTCCTAATGCTCCATAATGCTTCTGAATTATACCCACAGTCTCCCTGAGCACCCAGCTAACACCAGGAGCCACATTCTAGCATTAACAACAATTAGCCTGCTGGGGACCAGGAGTTCTCCGCCAGAGTCATGGTGGCATTTATTCCCTTATGAAATGACGCTAAGCCCTTGAGTCCTCCTAATTCACTTAACCACTGCATCGGAGTCTAAGAGAGGACAGAAAGGCAAAGGATCTGTATCAGCCTCTATTCGTCACATTCAGAAGGAGGACACCTACATCAGAAATGGGTGCAGAGACGGGTGGAAGGGAGTACAAAGCCCAGAAGCAAACCCCCTGAGTCAACTTATCTCGCTCTTTCTAGGTATAATGGAATGAAGTATGTGAAGGTTCTTAAAATGTTAAAAGTAGAGCTATCATATACCTCAGCAATCCTACTAAGAGTTATACAAAGGATGGGAATCCATACATTAAAGAAATTTCGACATTCTCATAGTCAATGTGATATTGCTCAGAGACTTAGCTATGAAGCGGGCATTCTGTGTGTCCACAGGACAGTGGGGAGATAGCAGACATCAAAGTGAACACAAAAGAGACTTGAAAAGGGTGAGCACCTTGTTGTTACAATGTCACCGGACCTGGAGGACACATGCCATTAGCCAGACACGGAAAGAGGAATTCTGCAGTGTTTCGCTTACGTTCAGAATCTAAGAAGCTCACGGAGGAAAGGCTGGGTTGATAACTTCCAGGAGCTGTGAGAGAGAGTCGGAGGATGGGATCCAGCATGTCTACATACACAAAACTCAGGTGTAGACTGTAGTCACGTGGATCTTCTGCTTGTCAATTATACCTTAAAAAACTCGGGGGGGGTGTGGCTTATTATATAGGTAAGTTATACACAGTAATAGAGTTTGATAAATAAAATCCAAAAATATCAGACTATCTTGCTATTTATTTTAAAATAGCATAAATGAGCTGAATTAAATACCTCTTGTATAGAAATGAGTTAATTAACTAATTTGTTTCGTTTGGTTGGGAATCAAATTCAGACAAATTTTCTTCCACCAAGCTGCATTTCTGCCTCTTAACAAGGTGGTTTTATTTTTTAAAAAAGCATGGGGGACTGAAGAGATGGCTCAGGGGTAAGGAACATTCACTGCTGCTACAGAGGACCAGAGCGTGACTCCTTGCATTCATGTCAGGAAGATCTCAAGCTCCGGGACTTCCAACACCTCTGGCCTCTGTAGGCATCTGCATCCGTGGGTAACACTCACAGACACCACAGACACAATTTCATAGTCGTTTAAAAAAATTTCTGACAATTACTTTTGAGAAAGGCAGACTAGCAACAGGAGAGGGTGTTTGTATTCCTCACCTTTCAATCCCAGACTCCCAGATTTCTAAGCCATGCCTAGATCTTCTCTCTGATTCTGCATTTATTCTCCTGTGATTGAGGTAGACATGAAGACAACCGGGCTCCGAGCAAAGAGAGACATTGCCGTGACAACTTCCTGCAGTGATGAGCTTTTGTGAGGCTCCTCGATTATACAAGAAATGGCTTCTTGCGATGTAGAACCCAAAACAAATAAATCAATTTTTCGTGCTCCGTAGCTTTAAAATCCAGTAGTCTGTTTTGCCCTCTGAATGACGCAACTTTTATCCATGAATAAAATTGTAACATCGGCAGTGGTCATTTAAAAAGTAATGGTTCACTGAGTTTTTCAGATATTCCAAATCTTGACACATTTGATTCTGAAATATCAAAAATTGCCTTTATTAATAACATCACCAATCTCACCAGAAAGGCCTTTGTGTATTGAGAACCTGTCAAGCGCAAGCTCGGAGACTCAAATTTTATCCTTGGCAACAAATGCTGACAGCTGTTTTACTCCAAGTGTCAGAACCACTTGCTTTGTTTTCCGGAAAATGTCTACCAAAGTCTGAATAATTATAGTTTTTCTGTCAGATGTTATTTCAATTAAATACGGGGTTCAGTGCAAAACACAACTCATTCAACCTGCAGCTCAACCGCACAAGGGAATCTACCATGCCCAACAGGCGGCAAACATGCCTTGTGTGTCTGCAGCCATGCTTCACGGGAATACACAAGTCTTCCAGTGGCTCCCCACTTCTCATTACACACGATGCTGAAAGTCAGGATCAACTGAGAAACTAACTCAGCACAGTATGACTGCAAGTGGTCCAGGGACTGTGAAAACTCAGGCCAGCCTTTGGTAGCAGTGGCGACAGAGCCTAATTCCCAAACATCCAACACCGCTTGTTTTTTGTCAGCACCTCCTGTTGAATAGCTGATAGTCAGTAGCATGATAGACCTTCCCCTTCAAAGAACGGACCACAGGATGCTGTTGTCTCCTTCATCAAGAGGTAATCCAGCCGGGCTTCCCTGTCTATAACCTGGGAGAACACCACTCCTCAGGAGAGCTACTCACCAGAGAGATGCTAGGGACATGGGAGGAATAATTATCCCATGGGTGAAATAACGTGCTCACACCTCCCATCAGCCCTCCCGCTGGCTGCTCTTCTCAGAGCTCCCTCCACAGGCCCAGCTGACACAGCCTGATTTCCCTTTCTTCCTCTCCCCTTTTCTCTCAGACACAGGCTACAGGCCTCGGTGTGTTGTCTCTGACACCCTGCCCTTTCATCTCTCCTGAAACCCTCTTTCACTTCTGTCAGGCAGAGGCTTGCAAACTTTTGTTGCTGAACCCATCTCTTTCTCTGACCATCAAAAAGCAGAATTCTATTTCTCTCCCTTTCTGGCGAAAGCCAAGATTTAGAGTTTGCCTGCCACGTTTTTGTTGTTCTTCCTATAAAATGACCCTCCACTGCCTCGTGTCCACTTTCAAATTCTACAACAGCAATTCGTGCGCTTTAAATAAAGGAGGAAAGAAATGTTTGTGGTTTCACTGACAAATTATGTCTAAGATTCCACACATTCCTTTTGGAGAATATTTCATTACTGGGAGGTATCCTTGTCCTCATTCAGGAGTTGGAAGCATTCAGAGAGATAATCTAGTGCACTGAACCCAAAGTCAAGTTTAATATTTACTCTAGCTAATCTATAAGAAACCCAGCCATTCTGATCCTTTCAGAGGGAGATTCTACTGGTTCAGTGGCTTGATTAAATTTTCATTTCATAAAAATCATGGCCATTAGATCAGTGTGGCAGTTTGAATGAGAATAGTCCCCACAGGCTCATCTGTTGGATGACTGGCTCCCAATTGGTAGCACTGTTTGGTAAGGATTTGGAGGTTTGGCCTTGTTGGAGGAGGTGTTCTCACTGGTTAGGAGGGTGGACTTTGAGATTTCAGAAGACTCAAACAGTTCCCAGCACCCCTTTCTCTCTCTGACTTCACTTTTTAGATCCAGGTATGAGCTCTTAGTTACCACTGCCACTGTAGAGTCTACAACCCTCTGAAACTATAATCCCCAAATCACACACTTTTTTTTTTGGTAAGTTGTCTTGTTTGAGGTGTCTTATCACAGTGCCATAGAAGTAACTGAGTTAATCAGCACACATTATAGTGAGATGTATAAGCCAAATTTAACTTCTATAGTAAACTGAAGTTATGCTGTTTTCATATTTATCCAATTTCATAATTTCCTTATCAGTGAAAAATCCAAAAATCTATAACTAGTACTTGTCTTCTTTTGGGACAAATGACCCAGGTGCAAATTCTCACGTATCGTCCCACTCAGAATCACAAGCCTTCAAAGTAATACAGCACCATAGCAACTTGAAATAACAGAAAACCTAGAATTTAAGAAAATGTACATCACAAACCAGCATTTGCATACTAACAGTACAGAGGCGGCAAGGAGGCCTGCAGACCTGGCTCAGCTCTGCTTCCTGTTGAATGTAAGTGAAGAAATCTGTACAAAGACATAGAAATACATCTGTCTTTATATAATGATATAGGTCTTCTGTGTCTGTATATTTAAATAGAATTATGTGTATGCATGCATTATGATATACATTGTATGCTACACTGATGTGGGATGTCCTTCTGCATATGTGTTGATTTTATTGGTTGATGCATAAAGCTGCTTCAACCTACAGCAGGGCAGAATAAAGCCAGGTGGGAAATATGAACAAAGATATATATATAGAGAGAGAGAGTAGGGCGAGTCAGAGAGATGCCATGTAGCTGTTGAAGGAGAAAGATGCCCAAAATCTTTACCAGTAGGGCACAGCCTTGTGGTGAGACACACATTAATGGAAATGGGCTAATTTAAGATGTAAGAGCTAGCTAGGAATGTGCTTAAGTCACTGGCGTAATTGGTTGGAATTAATATAGCTTCTGTGTCTAATATAGCTGCAGGTCTGGGTGGCCAGAAAATGGAGCAGTCTCCATTTACACTATATATTTATTTATGAGATGAACTGTGAAAAACTGCAAATAAGACTTCAATCACAATAGAAATTAACGGTGTTGAGCTATCTATGAAAATGGTCATCAAAATGCATAAATGTTCACCTGCACAAGATCAAGACCTGGCGATAGGGAGGGGCTGCCACAGACACTCCTTGGGTGGAGTAGTTCGGGTTGTTCTTTAGTGTAAATGTGTATGAGGACTCTCTAATGTCATGTCATGTGTGCATGCCCAGTCAAGCAAGGGTAACCTCACCCAGGTGCTCGACCTGGAGGTGTGCGCACGGAGTCCTTAGACTGCCCCCACTTGTTTCACATGCATCTGTATATGTGCTGGAAACACACGTGAGCTTAGGAAGCTTCTGGAAATAGATGAGTCACTTAGCAAAACTATCAAGAACAAGAAGAGAAAAGGCATTCGGACAGCTTCCATCAGCAGGGCCGGTACTCACCTTGACTGGAAGCTGCCTGATATTGGCTTAGTGAGATAGCTTTCAGGAAGCCCAAGGGAGGGGAGGTTGGGAAGGAGCATATAGCATATATTTTGTGTGATGTCATGTTTTCACGGATATGCTGGGCTTCACAACCATCCTCACTGAGGGGTGGAACGTGGCTGTGACACTTCCTGTGTAGCCTGAACCCTAGCAATGTAGATGCAAATATTCTCAGCAATGAAGAACTCAGAAGACACATTATCTCTCTGGTCCTAAAACATTGTGGCAACTTGGGGCTGCAGAGGTGTCTCCGTAGTTAAGAGTCTGTGCTGCTCTTACAGAGGACTGGGTTCATCTTCCAGCATTCACACATACGAGGCAGGTCACAAGGACTCGAGCTCCTGAAGAGCCAACAGTGCTGTGGGGCCTTAGGTAACTGCATGGACTTGGTACACACATAACAAACACACAAACACACATATATACACATAAACAAAAGTAAAAAATAATCTATAGGAAGGGAAGAGGCTGAAAGGTATAGTTCAACTAAAAACAATAAAGCATTAAAAAAGGAAAACATCTGTAAAACTTTTATAGCTAATATCTTACTTAATGGTAATTGACTCACTACACCCTTCAAGAATGGAAAAAGCTATGGCCATATGTAAAACACAAAACAAAAGGATTTATTTATTTCCTCTGTGTGGTGTGCACATGCGCGTGTGCTCACACACAAGGGCATCAAATCCCTGAAGCTGGAGTTAGAGGTAGCTGTCCCTGTCAGGTGTGACTTCTGGGAATCAAACTCTTACCTTCTGAAGGAGCAACACCTTCCCCTGCCTGCTGATTCTCTCCACTATACCCCTGTTCCATCTTAACACTTTTAAAGATTTTAGTCAATGCAATAAACAAAGAAAAATGAGAAAAAAGGTAAAATTATCCTTAGCTTTTTTTTTTTAAATGGGTACATGGAACCTGGTAGAATCTTCCAAAAACTGAGACTAGGGAATTTTGGAATAAATAAATATCAAAAGCTAAATGTATTTCCATATACTAGAAATTAATAATCAAAAGTTCAAAAAACAAATACCAGCACCATTTATAAAAATACCATTTATAGACCAGGAAATGAAGTGAGAAAACTGGATACTGGGAACCATGTAACTTTTCTGGGGACTTTAAGAAATCTGAAATTGCAGTGGTTTACCTTATGTGTGGGTTGGAGGCTCAGCATCATGATGGTGCCATCGGTTTGCAAAGTGGTCCAGAGACAGCATCTTCCAAATCAAAATTTCAGCAGGTATTTCTGGCAGAAATCTCCACATTCTGCTTCAAATCTTCATGGAATACAAAAGGCAGGCTCCAAACTACATCAAGACACAATAAATCAGAGAGATAATACACCCTGACCTCGGTACTGGTATTGGAGCAGCACTGTAAGATGGAAGAAACATGGGAACTGAAAAGAAAATTCAGAAAAATATTCAAGAGTGGGATACAAATCCACTGTAACCTCCATCAAAGTCAGTGACATCATCCTAAAATTAATACGCACACACTAAAGACCCTGACTAGCCAAAGAAATTCTGAGCGAAAGAAGCGTTGAGAAAAAAAAAAGACTACAGAGCCAACATGTTAGAAACTGCGTAAGATGTAATAAGATACCATAAAAGCAGACCAACAAGGGAGAATGCGGCTCCAGGTATCAGGTCATACAGCTTAAAAAAAAAAAAGCCCACAGTGGGTGAGCACCAGCTTCTTCAACAGCTGGTGTGGGGGAAGTGGGGCTCCACGCTTAGGGGGGCACCAGTCAGTCCTAGTCTGTCGCCCTGTGCACACCCTGCTCGAATGAGTTCAAATGCCTTAGTGTATGACCTGAAACTCCCAAACCACGGAACTGAAACAGGATGCAGAAGTGAGGAGTGACTTTTTAATCAGGACTCCAAAAGTCAGCCAGAGCTGGTGGGATGGCCTTGGATGAAACAGCTTCCGCACAGCTATAGCTCCTATGGTTCTCAGCCTGTGTGTCTCGAGCCTTTAGGGGGTCGGATGACCCTTTCAATATGTGCAGTTGCACATCAGATATTCTGCACATCAGTTTTACATTACGATTCACAGCAGTAGCAAAATTACAGTGATGAAGCAGCAATGAAAATAATTTTATGGTTGGGGCGGGTCCCTGCATGAGAACTGTATTAAAGGGTCACAGCATTAGGAAGCTGAGAACCAGTGCTCTAAGGGTTACGTTCACAAATGTGGATGGAGAAAGACGACCCCCTGTGACAGGGCTGTCAGCTGCAACAGCCACTGTGGAACTCAATGGAAGTTTCTCAAGGAAAATAAGTATGTACATTCATGATATCCTGCTGTGCCCTTCTAAGGACACATCCAAAATGTCAAGGTCAGCATATCAGACGTGTCTGCAAGCCTGTATTTAATGTCGCACTGTTGGGAATAGACAAATTGTGCAGCCAATCTGGCTGCCCATCAGCAGAAGAACAGGTAAAGACAATACTACGCAAAACACTTCATGGGGTTTTACTCAACCACAAAGACTGAAATTGGGACGCCTGCAGGAAAAATGTCTAAAAGTGGAGATCATGGCAATGCTAAGTCATAAAACGGCGAGTCATCCAAGGTAGATCCTCCCTGTTTTCTTTTGTTTCTGGAAGTAACTGCAGTAGCAAAAGGACATGAAACAAAGAGGGAGGATACCGCGAATGTGGAAGAGGAGAGAGAGGGACAGAGAGGTAGATGGATGGCTGTGCCCGACGTGTTTTATGTCACGTAAGGGGATGCTCTATGTCCATACAGTGCCTTCTCTCTCTCTCTCGCACACACAGCTGATTTTTGAAAGGGCAGCAAAGACAACGAAGGGACGTCAGGATTATATATCAGCAGCAGTGTTCTGAAAGCTCAGGCAAATTGACTCAGTGGGGCACCCAATATAAAACTTGAAATTTTAATATAGGCAGAAGTATCAGATTACGTTATGACACAAAAATGCATCTCAGGGGCTGAGGCGGTGGCTCAGATGAGAAGATGACTGTCCTTGAGCGTGAGGACCTGAGCTGTGGTCTCCAGCACCCACACAGAAGCCAGGCATGGGGGCACATCTGTAACGTTAGCTTAGGGAAGTGACTCTCAACCTTCCTAATTCTGTGACCCTTAATACTGTTCCTCGTGCTGTGGTGCCCCCCACAACCGTAAAACAATTTTTTTTCCTATTTCATAACTTAAGTTTTGCTACTGTCATGAATACTAATGCAAATATCTTTGGAGACAGACATTTATCAATGAGGTCGTGACACACAGATTGAGAACCATGGGCCTGGGGTAGACAGAGCATCTCTGGGGCTTTGGTCAGCCATGCTAGACAGCGGGTGGAGACCAGGTTCAATGAGACCTCACTTCAAAACCTAAGGTGGAAAGAGATAGAAGAAGACAGTCAATGCCAACCCCTGACCTTCACACGTTAACTACCTATGTGCAGATACATAGGTTCACACACACACACTGACCCCAGCTTCATGAGCATTGGCTAGCAGAACTTTGCGTGCAGTCATGAAGACATGGGTGATCATTTGCGGCCTTACAACACTGCCCAGCACCTTGAAAGAATAACCTCATAAGACATTCGATCTTGGATGGATGTTAGAGAAGCAAATGAATGCCCTGAGTGATGGGAGTCAGAGAAACAGAATGCCTATTTAATTAACTGCAGCAAGATACTGCAACTCTACTTCAGCGGCAAGCAGTAAATGTACCTGCAGCTGCCTGGAACATACAGGGAGGGTGAGCGAGGGGAAACACAGCAGGAAATGTGGAGGCATCATGAGTGTGTTTATCACCTGATTGGGCCCAACCTCAGAAGTGAGGATGGATTTTAAAACCTAGCATTGGACATGACTTAAACTGCACACATTTTTTGTCAAGGAGGTCTCACCGAGGCTTAGTTTTCAGAATCCTGTTGAGATTTCTGGGCCCTTGATCTGGGCTGGGTGTCTACCCCAGGCCCCTCTTTAAGCATTTATTTCTCCTTAGATCCTATGCCCCCCACCCCCCATCCCCAGTCTGCAAAAAGTTGAAGCATCCTTTGTCAGAGGCGAAGAGGATTGCCTGGTGCTGGAGACCTGCCCTTGTTGTCTGGGTTTTACTTGGAGCCAACCTACGTGTGTGTGTGTGTGTGTGTGTGTGTGTGTGTGTAATGTAATGTAATGTGATGTGTGTGTGTGTGTGTAATGTGATGTGTGTGTGTATGATGTGTTTAACAAGGAGGAAGGCACTATCAACGTTTTTGCTTGTTTGTTTTGAAGACAGTGTTGCAGGTGGCACAACCTGATGGGGTTCATACAGTCCCAAGATCCCTGGGCTACAAAAGGCCCTGTCTTACCACCACCCCACCCCAAGAGGAACAAAACCCAGAGACTTGAAAGATCAAGTTCTCATGGGAAAGGACTTGAATCTGATCTGGAATTTTTGTTGTTGTTTTGTTTTATTTTGTTTACCCATTTCCCTCAAATGAACCTCAGCCCTGCACCATAGCTGGTCCAAGCTGGGAATGTTAAGGAGATGACAATATACAAAAGAAATTTGTAGTCCAGCGTAATATGGATTAGAGTGGACCTGTTTAAACAGAATATTCAAAATTGGTCCTAAGGTATGACTCAGCCTGCATTTCCTGGGGTTTGTACACAGGGTAGGAGAAAACCGATCTCTGATAATTATCCTCTGATGTCCACATGTATGTCATGGCCATGTAAGCCGCAGGCCCACTGGCAACCACAGTCCCACATTACAGATGCCCTAAAATGTTTTAAAACGTATATATGCAAAAATCCACTAACCGCCTTCCACTTCTGTGGTGGCTACTCTTCTGTCCGGCAGGTGAAGCTCCTAGCTAAATTAACTTCTGACTCTGTCTTTCTCTGGAAAAGACACCAGGCTCTCTTTCCTTGCTGCTGTAGCCCCTGGGCTGAGGTCTTCCCGGAGGTGCATCCCAGAGGGCTCTGAAGCTCGTTCTGGTTCAGAGTCTTGCACTCTGCTGGGTGTGGGAAAGGGTGGGTATTTAAGTATGTTCCCCAGCAGAGCCCGAACCAGGGCCTGGCACAGAGAAGCAGCAGGCCTGAGAGGAGGCCTCTCAGGAGGCCAGCTCCACTGTCCTGTCTTTGAACTTGGGGTGTTCGCGCCTCAGTACCCCTCTACAGAGTGCAGATATGTGGATGGTTTCAAAGGAGAGCTCTGGAAACTTCGGCTCTCGAGCGCGTGTTGTCTGCTCTGTAGTCAGCTTTGCCGTCTGGCTGCTGTATCAGAAGGTATTCACTTAGCAGTAATTAAGAGGAAACGCTGATTTTTATTGGTTCCAACTGTTAAAGAAGGTTTGCCTAGCATCCCGGCTGCTGTGGCGCACCGACGGTGCAAATGTTGTCTTTAGCTGCCACCTAGCGGCCGCCTCCGGAAGCGCGGAGACAGTTTCCCCTTCACTGTGTCCAGCTTCCCTGCAGAGGGGTCTGTGAAATTCCCCGTGGCTCACAAAGGAAAAATGATTTCCCTGAGAGCCATAGAGCTCTTCAGAGTCTTTGGCTGTGATCCAAGCTAGCTTTACAATGAGGGGAGACGCAAGAAGAGAAACGCGCCGTTTGAATCTGTGCTGCCGTATCTATTTTAATAAAGATTTTAGGATGTATTAAATAAATGGCCCAGCACTGAGGGGCAGCTGGACATCATGAGAGGTCGAGGAGGCAGCGTGTTCCAGAGGAAGCCAAGTCACAAGAATTTTGCACCGTTCACTTTCTTCTCATTTACAGTGGATGAAAGAAGCAACACAAGGATTGCTTGGAGAATTCCCATTTCATTGTTCAGTCCCAAGCTGCTCGCCCCAAGGTCTAGAATGAAAACCGGCGCCTCACGAAAGGCCCCAAATGTCTGAAGCATTAGGGAAACCAAGTGATTGCTCCCCAACAGTCCGTGGAAAATGTCACAATTACCTCCCGAAACCACACGATTCTCCGCTTTATTTTTCTCCTCTCCCTGTTGACCCAGAAGGAAAATATCCAGGGATCGCACTCAATTCAAACTGCGAAGGGAAAGGGTGGGCTCTTCTGAGACCAAAGGCTCTGTAACTGGTCTGTGAGGGATCTAACTTCAAGACACCCGTGGCCTGTGACCCGGAGTAAGAATTTCACAAAGTCTTAAGCCTAATTTCCAAATTTTGCACTTGAGAAAGCGGAAGCTCACAGGAGCTGAGCATCGCCAGGCGATTACACAGCTGGTTAGCGCCGGAGCTGGCTTGCTGGAGCTGGCTTCTCGCAGGGGCCTGCTCTTCCCATCACTGCCTGCCTCTCAACTCAATATTAATATTTATGTGTCCTGGGCATGAACATACTCTGCCTTGCCCTACAAGAAAAACATAGACCTTCTAAGAATTGGAGGGAATGTATTCTTTCACACATGCGCATAGAAGGCAAGTAAAACATTCTGACTTCTAAAACTGACCAGTTTAGAACAAATATCTACAGTATTCTCATGATTTCTGTGTTCTAGAACAGGTAGGTGTGTCTCCAAGGTATTTGATCAGTCCACAGACATTTTGGTTCAGATAATAAACTTCAGCATAGTGGTAGCTCTCAGCACAACACGGCTTCCTCTCATATATATAAAAATAACAAAGACACACACCAGTTAGGGGCCACAGGAGAATCCAAACATTGGGGTAAATCATTAATTGAGTGTTTTCTTGATAAGACTGTGTTTATTCTAATAATTTTCAAAAAGAAAATATATTTAAAGTCAAAAAAAACTTTAATAAGAGAAGTAGTTGATAATATTGACCAGAGCTGCCCGAAGCCTGCGATTTTGACCTCTCCCGACTATTTCGCGCCCATTCCTGTCTCCCTCCATGCCCAGCTCTCTGAATGCCGTCCTCCCGCATCTCCAGAACAATTCACAAGAGCTCCGGGAACCGCTGCCGAAGGCTCCATTTTCTGACAGACGGTGCTGGGTTACAGTGTCCGAGACTGTGTGTGTGAAAATGTACTGCTATTAAATCTACGTCCGATTAGCTTTCTTTATCAGTATTTAGAAAGGGCACTTAAATCAGGTTACAGAAATCTCATGATGTTTTTTAACCTTCTCTCCTGTTGCTCTTAATTCTGCAGTTGGCATCATTAGACGCATCTCATAATTTCATTGGATTTGTTCTATGATTTATTAAATCTACAATAGGACACTTGAGTGTCTTTAATTTGGTTTTGATATAACTGAAATCAGGGTGTTTCTTTATTGAGTCCTTTTCAAAATTTTTTTTCTAGGTTGAGATGACCGCTCTCCCCGAGAGGTTGACGAAGCCTCTTCAGGTTGGTCTCACTGCTGCTGCTGCTGAGGGAATGAGTTAGTTTTGAGGGCAGCGCTGAACCGAGGTCCTGCCGCTCAGTCTGGTTGGCTGATGTTTGGCGTCATGAGATTCATCAGTCTGTGCTCACAGGCTGTTCTCTCCCTCTCTCGACAGAACCCTTGGCTCACAACTGTGCTAGCTTTCCCGCTCCTTCTACTGGGCACATTTCTGTCCGTTCTGTCATTCGGCATGTGCTTCTGAGATTGTTGATGGTTCAATTATAACAAAATAACAAAACCACTTCTTTAGCTAATCCCATGGCCAGCCTATATACATTAGATTACAAATATTTCTGCTTTCTTATGAGTATTTTATCAGAGTTTCTCATCTTCAAGGCCAAGCCTCCTCTTTGGAGGAAACCATTGTACATAGTTGTATAATTTTATAAAGTCTCTATAATTCAGATAGTGTATTCTATAGGGAAGCTAGAGCCTCATGCCACGTCCTTAATGACTCTGACAGAACCTGCTCCGTTTTGCAGTAGCCGAGTAAAGCGCACACTGTCCCCTCCGTCTTCCACAGCACAGGCTGTGCTCTGTCCCGCTGATTTCATTTCTTTGTTGTGTTTTAATTTACATTTGAAAAATTCTGTTTGGGGCAGGTTCCGTGGGATCTTTCGCCATGCCATGTTTCAGCTGTGTGGCTTTGCTCTTTGTCCGCTATTTCGTTACTCGTGGAGTCCATATTTCTTTGCATCTTCCAGCTCTGACATATGTGAGGCACACCCACCATTTGCTTTGATGCCATTGAACCTAGGAACTCGCCATACCGGGCAAATGCTCTGCCACTGAGTCATATCTCCAGCTTTGTTTACTTTTATTTGGAGACATGGTCTCCCTGGGTTGCCCGGGCTAACTGTGAACTAACTCTGTAACCCAGGAAGACCTGATCTTGCCATTCTCCTTCCTCTGCCGTGTAGATAGCTAGGAGGGCAGGCTTGTGCCACCACACCTTTCTCTTCCTTTGATCGTCTTTACATTAAAGAAGATTGTTGTCCATTTGAGGCACGCACACATTGTGCATACCATTGGTGTCACCAACAGACTGGAAGGAAACTCTGGCTTACTCTCTGTTGGACATCTCTGTGTATGTAGAGTTTTTACCCCCAAGTGGTTACAACCATGAGTCTGCTTCTTCCTTACCAATCCTCACTGCTCTCCCTGAGAGGTGCTTTTGCTTTCTGTGTTACATGATCCTTACACTCAGTGCCTGTGACCACTTCACAGGTTGTGTAGAGGAACACATCCTAGCTTCCAAGTCAGGTCTTACGATGCCTAGTACTACCTTAGCCACCCGCTGCCTCCAGGGTCTGAGGTGACCACACACACGGCAGGTGCTCCAGGATCTGAGGTGACCACACACACGGCAGATGTTTCTGAAACAAATAAATGTGAGAAATAGAAAACTGTGTGAGCCCTGATGCCTCCGGGATGTCTGTAGGCCTTGTAGAGGGTCATGGAACATGACAACAGTGACGTTCATGTAGGATGCAATGAAGCCGATAATGTGTTTACTGGCTAAACTTCTGTTTTCTTTCTTTCTTTTTTTTTCCTTTTAAAAGAAAATCAACCTGCATCTAAGATAAATATCATATGTTGGAAGTTCAAGTATGGGGTACGTGTGGACATAAATTCCAAGATGGAGACAGGCAAGGCCACACAGAGGCTGGGAAGGGACCCGCTGTTGCATCTTGAGATCAAGACATCAGACTCCAGCTAAGAAGCCTGCTAGCTCCCAGCAGCTTTGCGCATCCACACAGCATGAAGAGACATACACATCTCAAAGCAAGGCCTTACACTCTGGGTAGACATCAGCTTCACCAAGCTGAGATTTTCCATCATGGCCATTTCAACACCTTTGAATAAGAGCATGGAACACCCCAGAGTGTGGCTTCCTGTGCTGGACTGAAACCTGAGCAATAAGAAAAACCAACCTTTGATTAATGGCCCATTGGACGGGAGACCACTCACAACCTTCTTCTGTTGCCCACGCTCTGCTGGCAGAAGCTGGAGGCAAGGGTCAGCTGTGAAAAGGGAGCTCTCATCTGACTTCTGGTTGTGAAAACATTCAGCAGTCTTGAGACTTTGAACATGGATTTCTTTTCTTACAGATGGGATTTTATTTTTATTAGCACATATTTGCCTTTTAAATGGAAATACAGAACTTGACTAAAGGCCTGGGCAGCATCAGAGATAAAGGAAGCTGTTGATGGCAAAGGAAACCGGGTGACAAGACCTTCAACTCCAGGGTCTCGCGGAAGGCCTCCCTTCTGTGAATCAGCCCTTCCCTTTCTGGCCAAGAAATGGAGAGCATTTTTAATAGCTAAATATGTCTTTAAGGCTTTGCTTAATATGTGTTGGCATCAAAAAGGAAAACAAATGAATTGACTGTGGCCTGGCCCAGCTCCTGGCACGTGCAGCGGCTCCGGCAGGATCGTGGCATGCGCGCAGCTTCCAAATGTTGCTAACATTCTAATTTATTTGGAATTAACTTGATGCAGAAGTGCATTTTACATATTGTTTGCACAGCCCCCATTTAATCCCTTCACTTCATTCAGAAGGATGTCCTCAGGAGCAGCGGGATTTAACTCCTACAGTTATTTTCTCACTTAAAGGCTTGGCTAGTTCTATTCAACTAAGCGATTGCCATGATTGGCCCAGTTGCTCTCCAGTGTCTATACATAGGCCTTGGTGGTAACTTGGTCAGTTTATGGAGAATTCTGAATTTTGTACATTATGGAACGGTGTTTTATTATTTCTCCAGCGAAGCTCACACCCCCATCTTGGGGGACAGTTGTGCATATTGTTTGTGGTTGGCTCTTTCTTGGCTGCCTTCTCTCCCACCTCACAACCCACCTCCCCACGCAAGCCCTTCCACCACAGGGTTCCCACTTCCGTATCATCCTATCCCTTTATCCCCAAGCCTCCTCTATTCCTCCTCTCATGGACTCTGTTCTGCTTTTACGCACGCACACACTCAGCCCCACATACACGCACCATGTGAGAGCTAGACAGTCAGGTCTACATATGAGAGAGAATGTGGGCTGGTTGTTCTTGGTTTCACCAACCGAGGTAAGATGTCCCCAATTTTAAATAACCCCTTCTATTCCATCTGCTCCTCCTGAGATACCAAGAAGATGCATCTGGTTCATGGAAACCTCCCATGAAGTTTAGTGTTCACACCCGAGTCCAACCTCACAGATGCTAAGACCTGCCAGAAAGAAGCAGAGATGAGCGCTATCCTAGTTACTCACCACTGGTCCATTCAAAGTGAAGTCGGCACTGGGGACCAATGAGCTGCATTGCAACCCCCAGAATCACCTTATACTGAGGATACAAAAGCCTGCATAGTAAGCAGATAGATAACGTCTGGACCTCCCGTCCCCGGCTTTGCATATGCAACTGAATAATGGATGGGAGGCTGCTGTACACCTGCTTGCTGGACAGTTGTGGGCATAGGGCAGGCAAGAAAGCATCACAAGCTTCCTCCACCCATACCTTGGATTTCCCAGTACACATCCCAAGATCAAGACTGGAGGCCAGAAGGGGTTTCCTTTTGCATTTGTTTTTCCAAGTATCAGGGACCAGCAGCACTTTAGAGTCATGAGGACAAACCATGTTCAGTGCGTCTGTGCTGAAAACTGGAAAGATCCGGGATATAAAGATGTATTGCAGGGGAGGAAATAAAGGCCATGTGTCTGTAGGTGCTTGCCAGGGGTTGCTGAAGAGGCAGGCAGCAGGCCGGGAGGATGTGCAGGCTGGTGACATGCATCACAGAGGAAGGCACTTCCCATGGCTGCGCTGAGCGGAGGAAACTCAGAGTACACATTCAGGTCGGCCTTGAGGACCTCTGAAATCACTTCAGGCCTCATATTTCCACCTCTGCTTCAGCATTATGCCCAATTAATCTCCCCTTGTCCGCATTTCATCCACGCAGAGAGAGATTGTAAAGGGCCTCCCTGATCCCTGTTGTGGGACCCTTTCTCCTTGGAAAGCCACAAGCTTATTGCAAGATTAAACCTTCTTTTGGCCCTGAAAGCCAATACAGTGAGACCTCACAGAGGAAAACAGGCATAGTGAGATCTGGTAAGATAAATTAGAATTACCCAAAAGGGCATTCAGGGCCTGCCTGCAGGGCTGGGTGCCACTCTTCCTATGTCCGAGAACCTTCCTCGGAGGGTGATATCTGCTGATTCAATGCTCATGGACCTAGGAAAAGAAAAACAAGCTTGAAGCTGGCGAAGCCATTGCCTACCACAAAACAGTCCACCAAGAAGTCATTACCAGGACCCCATAAACCCTGGGTGACTCAATTTTCTCTCACTTTGGGTTCTGTGGGTAAGCGCCCCTGTGGCTACATGCTGTGAGTCTCCACACTCACCCACCAAAGTGGAAGGCAGAAGAGCAGGTTGTAGCTCAGAGTTTAGCTTCCTGTAGATGTTTACTCTTAGCTGATTGGCTCTGAGGCTGCCAGGTGCTGTGGGAGCGTGGAGTGAGGAGGGGGTGGTCATGACCCTCAGGGTCCAGTAGCAGCAGGAAGAAGAGAATGCTGCAGATGGGCCCCCTCTACCCCTGCCATGCTTCATTCTGTCCCAGGCGTAGGAACGCACCTTGTGAATACCCTGCTCTTACCTTTTTCTTTTATATGTTTTGTATCTGCATGGGTGCAGCATGCATGCACACCTGCATGTGTGTGGGTGCAAACGTGTGCACAGGTGCACGTCCATGTGAATTCATTGCTTATGTGTGGAGGCCTCAAGTTTACATCGGGCGTATTCATTGCTCACTTTCTACTGTATTTACTGAGGTAGAGTTTCTGAGACCAGAGGTCACCAATTCCAACTACTCTAGCTTGCCCCCTTAACTTAAGAATCATCCATCTCCACCCCCTGTATGGTGCAGGAATTGCATGTGGCTGCCAAGCTTGTCCAGCTATTTGTGGGTTCATGGTAAGTGCTCTCTCCACGGGGCGATCAATCTTCCCAGGCTCCTCTTTCTATCTCCGCTGGTTTTCACTGCTTCTGGCATCCTCAGTTTTCCACTTCTGTTCCGTCTAGACGCCCAGCGCATGGGATGGTTCTGCCACACACAGAGGAACTCTCCTCCACTCCCAGTCCTTTCTGGAAACACAGACACGTTCGCAGCTGTGCCTACAGCCATCCTCTAGGTTTTCACAATCCAGTCAAGCTGGCAGGGATGATTCGCCATCACAGTGTGGGTCAGCCAGGGTGGTTTCAGGCACGGGTAGGGCCTGCTCTACCAAATCCAGCCTCTCTTTCCCCACCCACACTGAACACATCTCTCCCAACTTCTGACAACCAGTATTCTGCACGGATGTTCTGTGAGCAGAGGGTGCTTTGTGACTACCGCACTTCTCTGCATGGGCAGATCAGTACCCAGACTGGCTCCATATTTCAACCGCTGTGAAGTGTGCTTCCAGGCACCTGTGGTACTCCAGCATGCTGACGCAGGTCCCTTCAGCTCTACACTGAGAACTGAAGGTCGCACCTCGCATGAGATGCATTTTAAAGTGTTTATCTGCAGATATTCTTCACGCATATACATATCTTTACATTTGTTGCCAAGGTTAGCTTTGAACTCCTGGTCCCAAGTGCTGGAATAGAGATTAAAATAAACTTACAAAACACTAACACTGGTCTAGGCTTTCTGCAGTTACAACTGCTTTCTGCTAAAGCTCATTGGCTCCTTACATATTATTAGCTACCCTGTTTCTGGCCAACAAGCCCACCTCACTCACATCAAAGAAGAAAGACAACTGTGAATGAACAGTGCATCCTTCTCTTTTGGGGGTCAATTGATCATATATTGGTTACTAATTCAATCTCATTAACAAACTGGGTCACAGCAATGTAACTCTGAGACTAGGTTATAAAAAAATGCAGTGGTTTTCAAATCTGTGTCCTCAGTGAGGTTTTACCAGAACGCACCCCAACAACGTGCAAATTTATACATAATTTGTCTAAACAAAGGAAATTCTAGACAATGGCTTTCACAAAGCAATTATTAAACCAAGGCATGAGGAATTTCATTATAGATACTCAACAAGGAGTTCTTTGAAGCACTGATGTCATTAGCCAACACACTTTGGGGCGTGATGGGCACAGGCTGAGTCCCAGTGAGAGGAAGGGAAGGAGCACATTTTGTGGCTCTTTATAGGTATCCGTTTTTCATTTCTGAGTTGCTCAGCCCTTAGGTGCAATATGAGCTTAAACGCAACCCAGATTCTTCATGGGACTTTTAGAGTGTATCATAGATCAATAATTTGTTGGTTTGTTTATGAAATATGCCAACTTACTAGGACAGAGCCATTTTTAAGGGGAAGCCACAATCAATATCTATGTGCATTGATTTATGGGTGTTTTTGTTACAATCAGAATAACTCTCTTTAAAGAGCTCCAAGAGGCAAGCTGGCTGTTTCCAGTGATATCCACGGCTCCTGGGTGCCACTTTACCCCCAGAGACGAAAAATATTGCATCGGAGACTTTTATTCTGACGAACTCTCCTCAGAGGTAATTAATTTGAAATGGAGGATTTTAGCATTGCAGACAATTGGCAAGCCTGTCTTTCCCTCTCTGTCCTGCCTCTGGAATTTGCTCTGTCTATGGCCTGTCAAAGTTCCTAATCTGACTGGCCTGTGGCTGCTCATACCGCACTTTTCCCTTCAGAGAATTAAAGAAGCCCAACTGAGCATTATGAATTTAAACATGAAACCATATTTTTCTTCTCCCTGTGATCACCCAGCAAGAGCCCCCGCACCTGCATCCTGAACTGCTCATTAGCTCCTCTCCCAAACCCTTGGCTAACATCAGCCCTGGCCTTCTCAGGCACTGGAAACCCATGTTTTTGTGAAAACTATCAAAAGAGATTACATGTCCCACTCATCAGATAACAGCTCACATTTTGACTTTTCTACTAGGTTGAAAGTCCTTTGAAAGAGAATCTCTGCCTCCAGGATTGAATTTGGGATTGGAGAAGGTAAAAGTGCACGGGCTATTTATTAAGTGATTGGAGGCCGTCCAAGGGGCTGGAGATGAAGCCCTCACCAATGGGCCTGTGCGAGGCCTCCCCCAGTACAGAGCCTGGATTCTCTAGTCAGACATTCTCAGTATGTCATTTCGGCTCTAGGGTCTCTGGCACAGGGTCACTGCAAATACTAAATGACACCAGACCTGTGCTTAACAGAACAAATCATGATGGCCTTGGACTCCAGCTTGGAAGGCCTCCCAAAATGGTGTGGTACTCACTCCCCAGGGCGTCAGAGGCATGTTGAGGGTATGGGCAGTCACTGGGATGCCTAAGTCGGGAGCACATGGACCAGAATTCAGAGGGGTATGTTGTAATTAGGGGAGAGGTGTGTGGGTTGTATTCCCCAGCCGCCACTGGTCGCCTGTACTCGAAATAACCACATGACAAACTGGATTCATTTAAATACTGCCTTGCCCGTTATCTCTAGCCTTTTCCCGGCTAGCCCTCACCTCATAAACTAACCCATTATAAAAGTCTGTATGTCACCACGAGGTGGGTGACTTACCGGACGGAACTTCCTTCTGCTATGGGGGCCTCATGGCGACTGGCTCACTTCCTTTCTTCTCCTCCCAGAACTTCTGTTCTGTCTACTCCGCCCACCTAAGGGCTGACCTATCTATAAGCCAGGCAGCTCTTTATTCAACCAATAAGAGTAATACAAAATACAGGAGAACACTCCCACATCAGGGGTATGGGGGAGCACATAGGCCATAGGCCAGCTCTCTGAGGGTACAGAGGAAGGGGGGCACATAGGTCAGCTATCATAGGGGTACAAGGGAAGGAGAACACATAGGCCATAGGCCAGCTGTCAAAGGGGTACAGGGGGAGGGAGCCACATAGGCCAGCTCTCTCAGGAGTACTGGGGAGGGGGTCACATAGGCCAGGTCTCTGAGGGGTACAGGGGGAGGGAGCCATATAGGCCATAGACCAGCTCTCTGAGGGGTACAGGGGGAGCATATAGGCCATAGACAAACTCTCTGAGGGGTACAGGGGGAGCACATAGGGGGCACATAGACTAGCTCTCTGAGGGGTACAGGGGGGCCACATAGGCCGTAGACCAACTCTCTGAGGGGTACAGGGGGAGCACATAGGCCATAGACCAGCTCCCTGAGGGGTACAGGGAGGCACCTTGCTAGAGACTGATGGCAGCAACAGCAGGGGAAGAAGATGGCAGCCTCTTTCCCTTGCTAGGTTACCATGTGTGGTCGCTTTGTCCAGGCACTCTTTTCCCCACATCCAAATGAGCTAACTTCCACAGCTGCCCCCCAGCCAATCTGCCCCCCCTCCAGTCAATCAGCCGGCTTCTGCTGGGTCTCACAGCATTTGGAGGCTTGTATACTTGCACCACAGTCATAGACTTTTAAGTCTGAATTATTTTCAAAACCAGAAAATCATCTTGGTGTCTGAAGAAGGAACATGGCTGTGCTCCATGCTGTGGACTTCTGCAGTTATATGCTGAGGTTCCACAAATATTTGCTGATGTCCTTAGGTTTAAAACAGAGTGTAAAGCACACGGCCTGCCCGAGAAGTGCACAGTCTGCAAGGACCCTGAGCCAGGGATGGGTCCAAACCACTGGCTCTTTTAGAAAAACATTAGGAAGGTGTGTCCTTAATACAGAGGAAATATGGCATTTGTAGGAATTAGAGACCGTTGCATTACGTGAAGTAAGACAAATATTTTATCTTTACTTACATAGAGAACCTCGATTAACATGCATATACATGCACATAATTATGTACCCATGACTATGCTAACATATGTGTACATATCTCAAGAAACTAGAAGGGAGGCCATTGGGAAAAGTAAAGGAACAGGGAGCCAGGAGGAGCTTGGACAGAGAGAGTAATAAACAATGAACGAGTAAAATACATGCCATTTGTGTGAACATACCATGATGAAATTGAGTGTTTTGTATATGACACTCCTGTGTGAAAATATCATGATGAAATTGTTTTGTATATGACACTCCTGTGTGAAAATATCATGATGAAATTAACTGTTCTGTATATGACACTCATGTGTGAAAGACCATGATGAAATCTAGTGTTCTGTAAAATGAGAATATACCTGGTAATCCGGGCACTGGAGCACAGCACGGAAGTCCACTGGAGTGTCCCAGCTCCCAGGCAGGGGCAGGAGGGTGACACCCTTAAGAAGGGCCACACCCCAGTCTCACAGAAGCATCGCGATACCATGCATGGGAATATATGTAGGTGAGAGTGGCAGGAATCAGTGCTGCAGGCTGCCTGCCTTGGTGGGGCTTGTGCTGTAGGAAGTACACTGCCACCACCTGTCACAGAACAGCCACTGAATCCAACGAGAAGCTAATTTCTAATGACACAGAAAGATTGCTTCCAAGGACCAACCAGTATCTAGAATTCTCAGAGTTGTAGGTAAAAAGCAGGATTTTTTTTTTTTTGGAAAAATCTGCCATTTACTTTTTCTTGTCTTTGTGTAGCATTGTCAAGACGGGAGTTGTAAACATTTTTATAATTCAACTACTTCAGAAACAAACATTGTTCTCTCCTATTTAGAATCTACCCGGGGGCTCTGTAACTCAATTTAGAAAACACGTGTTTATGCTAAAGTAAGAACAATAACTAAAAAATAACCTATGTGGTTCAGCCTAGTGCAGGCTCCGAGACAATGTGTCTCTGAGCTGGTGAGTCTCTACACAGCTGAGAAATGTTCTGAAGAGAGAGGATGAGTATAGCTTCCTGACACGCAAGTCAGCCTTTAAAGATAAGTATAGTCAGGTGGCTATGATGCACGCCTTTAATTCCAGCACTCATGAGGCAGAGGCAAGCGGATCTCTGAGTTGGAGGCCAGGTTGGTCTACAGAGTGAGTTCTAGGGCAGCGAGAGCTACACAGAGAAACCCTGTCTCAGAAAACCAAAAATCAATCAATCAATCAATGGAGTAGAGTAGTGTGCTGATCGGTGCTCCACGGCAGTTGCAAAATGCCTGAGGTGATCAAATTAATAGAAGAGGTTTAGCCTGACTCATGGTTGCCGAGATCACAGCCACGTCGCTTTAGTTCCAGGGTGAAGCCCTGCAGTGCAGCGACAGGTACCGGGCACAGCGAAGCTGCTCATCTCCTGGGGACTGCAAGGGCAAAGCCACTTGAAGCAGTCAGGGCCCTTTGTGTACTTTTGAAGGTCACACATTAAAGACTTCTCCTTCAATGGAGACCAGCCTCCCAAAATCCATCTCACCAGCGGTGCCATCATCCGGACATCAGGCACCCACACCTGAGCCATGGTAGACATTGTGAGATCCATTCCCATAATCAAAGGGAGCCAGGTAATGGGGTGGAAAAGATAACGTTGTAGTTAAGATCTGAACCTTGAAGAGATTAGTCTTCTTTATTTTTAATTACTAACCTTTTGATTAATCTTAGTAATACATAAAAATTATGACCACGGTGCAGAGAGCTGTTATATAGCCCGTACCTAGCTCTCCTACAGTTGATTGCAATGGTGCCATCTTGCCTTTGAATAGCCAGTGTTGATAGGTTGCTATTACCCACAGTCTTTCTCTGTTCCAGGAGCCCACTGAAGATTTAATACACAAACTGGCCATGTCACAAGCTCCTCTGGCATGCTGTGGTTGGGCATTCCCTGTTGGTCATGACCTTGAAAATGTCTAGAGTCAAAGGTCAGTTGTTATGGGTCAGCATCAACCTGGTGATTTTCATGATCAGACTGGAGTCAAGTGTGCTTGGAGTAGACCACAGAGGTGGACGTGCTCTTTCCTTTGTGGCTTGTTGAGGACATAGTCAGTGGCTCTGTGTGATCCTCGAGAAGATATTTCTGTCTCTAAAGTCCCAAGACCAGCAGAGAGATGAGCGCTAGTAAAAAGCAACCCCTGTTTAGTGTGACAGGACTAAGGATCTTCAGGCAAGATCACTCTGGTTGTAGAGAGGAGATAAATCCAAGGATTTCTATCTTTTTTTAAAAAAAAGATTTATTTATTTATTAATTTATTTATTTATTATGTATACAACATTCTGCCTCCATGTCTACCCGCATGCCAGAAGAGGGCTCCAGATCTCATTACAGATGGTTGTGAGCCACTATGTGGTTGCTGGGAATTGAACTCAGGATCTCTGGAAGAGCAGCCTGTGCTCTTAACCACTGAGCCATCTTTCCAGCCCCCAAGGATTTCTATCTTATAACAGAAAAGGAGATTATATAAAAGATAGAGAAGAGGATAGGACAACGCGTTGAGATAGGGGGTCAGCATGGGCCCATGCAGCTGTAAGCCTAAGAAGACTAGAAGCCTCCAGAAGCTGAGGAAGTAAAGGATCCTCCCCAGGCTCTTCAGAGGGTGCGTGTCCTAACTGGCAGCCAGGCTTGGGACTTGGAGCTTCCAGATGACAAGAGGCCACAAGTCTCTTCTCTTAGCTCACTTTGCAGCAGTTTCCTGGGGTAGCCCAGAGTATGAGCACACAGTAATTGCTTTTTCTGTGCAAAGTCTGGATCCACAGCACCCATGCAATCGGAGAACTGTATCTCATCTTCTTTTGTTGGAATTCCGGACTTTCGTCTGACAAGATATCAACTCATTCCCACCCCCTGCCACTTTGCGTGTTCAATCATTCCTCCATATTGACATGGACTCCTGCGTGTTTATTGCAGCTTGTATTATATTCTGTTCCTGTGCTGTCTCCTAGTGTGGCCCCTTGCAGCTCCATCAGTTGGTCACTGTGCCCTATTAATCAACCCCATCATTAGAGATCTGAGGTTTTATTTTCCAACATTTTCTTGATTTCCAATGCATATTGCATTCCAATCCCGTCTCAGAAGTTACGGATCCAATTCTGGGGCCAGCTGTTTCTCCAGAGAGTGCCTACAACGTGTTAATGCTTTCAGGGACAACAATCAGGATGCAGACGGGCTAATAGCTACTGAGTTAAGCTTGTTTCCTGATTGGCTGTTTACTTTCGGTTGTCCCTCAAAGTTGTTTCTTAAGCTCTCTAAGCTTCATTTTATTTAGTTTCCAAAAAGAGGTTTACATAGCAACAAAAATAATTCAGCCTCTCCCGAATGAGCAAACTAGCAAAATTAGCATTTAATCTCCATCTCCCTGACAAGCCTCTGCCAAGTGACCATACAATGGGAAGCCTGGACTCTGGGCAGCGTTTTTAAAGACATGCTATAAAATACAGACTTTGAGCAACTCACAGGAATAAAGCAGGCCTAGTTTCACTAATCAGTGCTCAAATTGCTTCATAAACAATTTCCCAGGTGTCACTTAAAAAAAAAAAAAAGAGCACACAGGCCCAGTCTCTATTCTCTAGAGTTTTCAAATTCAAAAACAGTGGAACTGCATTAAATACATGACCCTGCCCCTTTCCGAAGATTGACAGACAGTTTTAGTGTTTTAGTGAAGCGATAGCCCACGTGTGGCATTTAAACTCTGTTGTACAGTTGGCAGTATGGGTCTCTTCAGATGTGATATGTGCTGTGTTAGGGCAGGGGAGGCTGTGGAATCATTGATATTAGAGATGTCCCTTGAGCTGCTGAAATCCAAAGACGTCCATGCGGTTGTCTGCAGGTTAGTGGCTCTGTAGATGGAATCATGGTATTGACATGTCTAAGGCAAAGGTTGAACTTAACCATTAAATATGATAAACTGGTTATTAGAAGTAGCTATTGCAGTTGCTGACATTTATGCTTTTATTTGTAAAGAGATCAACATATAAATGCAAAGACTGAGGTACAGCATGGTGATCATTTCAAACCCAAGCCCAAGAGGAGCCACATAAAGACACCATGACTGTCATCTTCTGAGGTAATGGCCCTGGTCATCCCAGAAGAAGGGAAAGGTTGACAGACAAGCCATCAAGGCTCCACTTGCTTTGTTTTAAGCAATACTGAAAGACTTCAAAGAACGAGGAGTGTGGATAGTCTGTGGAGAAGAGAAGACAGATGTGTGTGAGCCCACGCTGCCATGGAAGCATTGGTGTGCGAGACTTCAGGCAGAAACACATCGCACAAATGGGTTTACACCAAACATATCCTATGTCTCCAGCTCTGGGAACTAGAGATCCTCCTGCATAAGGGCGGAAAAGCCTGGCTCCTCTCGGGGAGAGTCTGCCCCAGGCATCCTTCTGGGCTTTCCTGCTATGATGACAGAGTTAAACATTCTTTGGCCAGATCCACACTGGACTCCCTGTCTTTCTGTTCAGTGACCCCACCCCTGTGTTTAGGTCTGTTTGCATACCCAAACACATATCAATCATTTTGACAAAAGCTTACCTTAGGTCCTCATTGGTTTGATTGCTGTTTGAAGACTCCACTTTTGGGACGAGGTCATGCTCTGATCAGACCTCAATATATGAATTTGGGAGTCACAGCTCAACCCAAGACAAAGGTCAGCTGACGTCACATGATGGACATGGGTAAAACACTATTTCTTATTGTCATTAAAAGCATGGGAGCGATAGACTTCTCTTAGGCACGTGGCTAAGGCCTTCCTTGTGTTGTGTTAGATGTGAGCTCTCTCTCTGAGATTTGCGGAACATCTAAGAAAAGCAGCACGCTTTCCAGTGTCACCCCTCACACGCAAAGCAGCTCTGGACTGTCTGGTGCGGCCTTTTCAATCACAAAGACTGAATGTGTTTTTGATGTGGCACCGTCAATGGACACGACAATAAAGTCATCCCCAAGTATATTTGACACAGCCAGAAGTTGAAGAAATCAGGGTTCTTCTTATGTCAAAATCATTTCACACAGCTCTTCACTGCTTCGTTCTGAGAGAAATCATGTTTATTTTGGGCACCTTAAAGTCTTCATTTGTATTTAGCATATCTGTGATAGGAAAAGCTCTATTTTATAGGGCAGAGGAACAAAGAAAGATCGTGAAAATAAACGTTTTAAAACAGATATTTTTTCCCCAAAGAAAAAAGTAGTTACATACCACCAATGGGTGTCATTTGCAGCAACTGTGCACAAATTATTCTGGGACATGAGATGGTCCCCTAGGTCCCTCCAGGTGACCCCCAGGCTAATCTCATGTAGTATTGATGCTTATAATATGAAAATGTCTATATTTTAGTTTCCAGAATGGATGGTTTATGAATAATGTATAACATTTAATAAAACCAGACATTGTCTCATTAATGTCTCATCAGAGGTGAGGTGGATCCCCCTCTTACATCTGGCATTTTTGGGTCATGTATCAGGTAAGACTGGGTAAAGAGATAAGCATTTACAATACAGAGAATTTGAGGTTTAACTCTTGGAGATTTTAATTACTAATCAAACTTAAAATAATATCCTCAGCTCCGTGTTAATCCATCCGCTCTGCGGTGAATATTTTTCTTTCCTTGTAAATGCTTACATAAGACGAGGTATGAAGACACCACAGCGTCTGACAAAGGGCATACAGCAGCGTCCCACGCTGATTAGCTATTGTGTTTGATACAAACTAGTGTTACTCAAGAAAAGGGACCTTGAATGGGTGATTGCCTTCATCAGGCTGATCTTTGGGCAAGTCTGTGGTGGATTTTCTGATTAACAATTGATGTGGGAAGGCCCAGTCATTTGTGGATGGCACCACTCCTGGGGTAGTGATCCTGGGTAGCATAAGAGCAGACTGGACAAAGCCCTGGGGAGAAAGCCAGTGTGGAACATTCCCTTATGGCTTCTGTTTTGGGTCCTGCCTCCAAAATTCTTGTGATCTCTTCTCTTGGCTTCCCTTGATCATAGACTCTCACCTTAACACTTTCCTGTGGAGATATCTTGTTTGTACTTTAACAAATAAAGCTTGCCTGAAGATCAGAGGGCAAAGCTAGCAACTAGTTAGCCATAGATGTCTGGAGGACTGTACAGACAGACAGAAAATGATATGGCTGGGCTGGGTGGAGAGAGAAATATAAGGTGGAAGGAGATAGTAGTTCGAGTTTTTTTCGACTGAGAGATTAACAAAGTAAGAGTTGACTGTGGCTTGCTCCTTTGTCTTGATGATATTTCAGCATTTACTCCAATATCTGACTCCAGGTTTTTATTAATAAGGCCAATGAGAACGTGTGTAAATATTTCCTCCCCATGTCGTTCTTTGTCAGTGTTTCATCTCAGTAAAAGAAGGCAAATGAAGGCAGAAAGCGGTTCTGGGTGTAGGCAGAGCTGTAAAGGACACAACCATGTCAGTTTTGTAGGATTTTGGGAGGATTTCTGAGTTCTCAGAGCTGAATGAGCTGTTATGTGATCTTGGAAGGTAGAAATGTTGAGATGCTATGGAACTGGCTTGTGGGGTTTCATGAAGAAACAAAGGCTCTGTGAGGACCACTTGTGTGTTAAATTAAGAGTCTGTGGAAGCAACAGCTTTGCTTATTGGAACAATCATTTCTGGTCATCTGGGGTTTAGAATCAGGTATGATTAATGACAGACCAGTATCACTGAGGTGAAACCTTCTGGGAAGTATTTCTTCAGGGCCAGCACATAGAAGCAGTGATCCAGTGTAGGGAAAAGATGCATCTTATAATATGAGTTCCTGCCCTGGCTTCCTCCATGATGGACTGTACTGGAGGATGCAAAACCACTTGCCTTCCCGGTTTGTTTCCAGTCAGTGTGGAATCTCAACAGCAGAGAGCAACCTAGGACAGATGCTGATTACAAAGCTGCTGTTAACTCTGCTGTTGTTAAGCTGAGCTGCTTGAAGGTGCTCACAGAACCTGCTCCAGAGACGATGGGTATTTAGTAGGACATGAAGAGCAATGACAGAAGGAAGCCAGAGAAGTGATCCTCAACTCAAAGTCACCCAAGAGATGTCTGGTCTCTACAACTGCCCATCTCTTCTGTTGAATTATTTCAGATTCCAACAATTACCACAGCTAGAGTGAATTCATGACTTCTTCAAGGTAGAATACAGAAAGTATGAGCTTCATCTAATCCTTGTCATTGTGTTCTCTACAGAATTCATTCTCTTCTTAAAGTTTTTCTGTGGAATTTTGTATGTATTCATGTGTATGTCTTTTGTGTGTACATGTTCTTTTGTGTATGCATTCATGTACACAGGCACATATGTGGAACTCAGAGGACAACCTGTGCAGTAGTCCTCACCTTTCACCTACTTCTCATGCCAAGGGAACTGGCCCCAGAGCTTCCTGTAATCTTTTTGGTTCGGCTTCCTATTCCCAACGGAAGTGCTGGCATGTAGACAGTTGAGCTGTGTTCCCGGTTTTCCAGCATTCTGAGAATTCAGACCTAGGTCCTCATACTTGGACAATGAATGTTTTTACACACCGAGTTACCTCCCCATCCCTACTGCTGTCTCTAAGATTGGGATCATGTGACTGTTTCCAGCTGATATAGACTAAGATATGTCTGCGTGCCTCACAAAATAAAATTCCTTTCACTGGTGCGGGAGAACAAGTATATATCTGTAAATTATGTTTTAAATAAATGCTGATTGGTCGGTAGCCAGGCGGGAAGTATAGGTGGGAAAACCAGACAGGAAGTTGGTGTGGGACAATTCTGTATCCTGTCAGTCGTGTTTTAAATAAATGCTGATTGGCCAGGCAGGAAGTATAGGCAGGAAAACCAGACAGGAAGTAGAGGTGAGAACAGGAGATTTGGGAAGCAGGAAGCTTTCCTGGCATTCCTGCGCAGATCTCCAAGGAGGCAACATGTAGCAGTCCAGCTGAGAAAAGGTACTGGCCATGTGGCTGACAATGGGTTAATATAAGTTATGGGAGCTGGTAGGAAGACTGAGCTAATGGGCCAATCAGTGTATAACTTAATGTAGACTCTCTGTGTGATTTTCTTTGGGGCTTGCTGGCTGTGGGGTACTGGGCAGGACAGTAACCCCAACGAAGCGGGACCCTCATGTTACAGGAAGTAGAGGTGGTGCAATGAGAACAAGAGAATTCTGGGAAGAAGGAAGCTCCTTCCTGCAGTCCTAACTCAACCACCTAAGAAGCAAGATATGACCTGCCTCATTGAAAAAGGTACCAAGGAATGTGGCTAACATAGATAAGAATAATGGGTAAATATAAGCCACAAGAGTTAATACAAAGCATGAGCTAATGGGCCAGTCAGTTTATAATCTTACGGAGACCTCTGTGTGATTTTTCTTTGGGGCTTACAGGCTGTGAAAACTGGACAGGATGAAAACCCCAACAAGCCAGCCTTCATGTTACATTTCACCTCTTTAGGCTTTTCCCATTCTTTTCTCTGAACTTGAGGCTTGGGAGTGGAAAGAAAACAAGGGTAGGACTGAACACAGCAGACCTGGAGGCCATGAGATGTATCTGTGCAGGTGGAGTTGGAGCATCACTCTGTGGTCAGTGCTCTTCCTGGGAAGGCAAGCACAGGCCAGCTGTCACCATACCCGAGTCTTCATGGCTGAGAGCTGGCCAGTCCGAACAGTCCCTCAGGACTTTCATGATTCCATTCCACCTCCAGCCTCAGGCAGTTGGATTCAGCAGAATTATCAAAAGAGCCTCCCTCCATCTCCACATCAGTGTTCCCTTAATGAACACAACATTCTAGATCTGCCTTGCAAGATCTGGACTGCCCACCAGCCTGCAGGGTCATGGCTTTCCAGCCCATCTCACGACTCATGAGCCTGCGGAGATGGCTCCGGACATCCTGTTCTCACCTCCACCTGCCTAGACAGGTCACCCGTTCTGCCTAGGGCACACCTTTCCTGCACTTCTAGCTTGTGAGTCTCTCCAGTCTGGGTTGAACATCTCCACAGCTGCTTTGTACATGACTTCTTCAGTACCTGGCACTCTGCCCCATTAGCTAGGGATTTGCTTAAAGTCAGAGAGTGATCAATCTTATCTGCATTTCTATTAGGTGGGATAAAAAAGATAGATCCTGAGGGCTTGATGACCAGTCATTATATCCCAAACATCAAGAGACCCAGGCTCTGTTAGAGACACTATCCCAAAAAATCGGGCAGAGAAGCAATTGAGGAGGACACCCGGTGGGTGCTGAGCTCTGGCCCACCACGGGCCCACAGACAAGGGAATCAGCCCAAAAGTACCTATCACACACACACACACACACACACACACACATGCGTGCGCGCACACATACACACACCATTCATGCTTCACTTTCCACAGTAAAGGTGGTGCCTCACCTTGAACATTAACAGGTCTGTGGAAGAGAAGATGAAATTCAGTCACAGAACATTTAAAGTTAGTTTTTGAAAACCAGAGTAATTGGCTGACTCTGTGCTGTGTTTCTAAAACTACCATGATAACAAATTGGAGAAAGACGTGAGGATGGAAAAAAAGAGAGAAATCAGGACTGGGAAATAATTAAAACGTAGCAAGTGGGAAGGGCAAATATAAGTGCCAAGAGGAAGTAAGGGCTCACGTTTCCATGAGATTCCTAATAAATCTCACACCATGTACACTAAGCCATCCACTGAGTGTGGAAGGGGACATGGAGTTTGGAAGATGCCCTGTTTTTCTAAATTCATTCTTGGGTTTACAGTGGAAATCATGAGCTTTCTTTGCAGACTGAGCGAGAGAATATTGATTTCCCTAATTGCAGTGTATATATGAAGTTATTTTTAAGTCTAATTTGCTGAATCTCTATGTCCTATTCCAATTTCTCTCTGGCTCTTCCTTTCTTGTTTCTTTCTTCCCCCAGCAAATTCTATTTGTGAATCAATTTGTCCTGAGAATAGAGCAGGCTTGGCAGAAATGTCCCGAGTCCACAAAACTGGAAAGTACAAGAAAGAAAATCAAAGGTGAACCAATTAGGGATTTATTTTAGGACAAAGATATGTATTGTATATATTGCAGGGGAAAATAGAAAGTAACAGAATAAAAATCTTAAGTTCAGTATCTTTTCTAAGTAGACAAAAGGGCAGATGGAAGTTGGAAAGTGACATTTTCATCAGCCAGGGAGAGAGTCTGGGAGCAGGAGTTTCCTAAAGGAGATGTTTATAGCCAAACACAGAATTCTATACTTCCCTGATCTGTGATCAAATCCCCAGAGCGAGGCAAAGGCATTGACCAACAACTGAGCAAGGGTAGTGTCATTCACATTCCGGAAGGTGAGGACGGAAGGACTGGTTCCCTCTGTGGCATGCCCATCTTCTCTGAGAACCCATTTCCCTAGCCTGGGTGTGGTAGCTCATGGCTATAATTTCAGCAACTGGGAGGTAGACCAGAAGGACCCCATAAACTCAATTCAATCTGGTGTATGCAAAGTCCTGTCTCAAATGTCATAAAAAAGCCAACCAAAGACAGACTACTAGTTTGTGAGAAAATCTTCCCTACACCATGGAGACCTCCCTGGGATTCCTATTAGTTTCTATTCAGTTTGATTGTAGCATGAAACATTGGAAAGTCTTCTCCTCCATTCCCCTGGATGGGAATGGTACCAACCACCTCCTTTTAAGTTGTCCCATCTATGGATGCTTTTGTACACAGGCTAAGAACAGGGCACTCAGCTTGAGTTGTTTTCTTTTCTGAATTGGCCACAGATATTGGCAGCTTGACCATTTAGAACAGGCCAGTAAGTCTCAAAAGTCAGAAATGATACTTGCTGGACAACTGAACCAAGTCATCTATGAGTTGAAAAAACAGAGCTTAATATAGATTCTCTCGGCACCAAACTGTGTTCTATGTTAGACAAAACCACAGAACAAATGTGACCTTCCCCTAATCCTTACTGTTTTTCAGGTAAGGGAGCATGCTTTTCGTTCAGCACAGCTTTGCCTGATTTAGGTGAAAGTTCCTCAGGGCCCAGGCAGCACCCAGCACTTGGGACATTAGGATGGACTCACTGAAACTGGCTGTGTCATGAGGAGGGCTGGGCATTTGACGTAGACAAGGAGAGCCGAGGTCTATCATTACAAGCAGAGAGACCAAGGAAATTCAGCACTAATGACTCAGTCCTCAACAATGCTTTAACAACATAGTGGGAGGGCATGCGTACCCCAGCTCTGTGTTGCTTCTGTAGCCCCAGAGAGCATCAGAGAGAGTCTGAAAATGTGAACACACAGCTCTACTGGGCTGACATTATTTATTGCCCCTTTACAAAACAAACAACTTGCCATGTATTTTTCTCATAAGCATAATGCAAGACAAAGAAGGTATCTATTAACCTGCTTATCTTTGTTATGATTTGCAGGGATTAAAGTTTTAAAATATTTAATACCGAGCTGGTATGTGGACCATGAATTTGGGGCTACTCCCATGGTCTCCTTATGTTCAGAGAGGAAAGTGACCAGGGGTAGAGGAAGGCATCGGAAGATGTTCTCTGGCTTCATTCTCCTTTTATGTCATCCTGATTAAATTACTTTGTTCCAGGCGGTGCCAGTCCAACATGTAGCTATATATATATATATATATATATATATATATAAAAACAACAACAACAAAACAAAACAGCCAGCTTGCTTTACGCCAGAGGTAGTTATCTAGAGGCAAAGAGGGCAAAGACTGTAACATGTGAAGCACCCACTTTGGGAGAAGCAGGGCCTGAGATCAAGTTCAGATCTGTGATTTGCACCTAGGAGAACTGTAGGTAGCAGCAGGAAGGAGGCCTGGTGAAAGACTGAGGGTAGTTTTGGTAACTGTGGGAGACTGAACAGAGATGGTGCTCCCTGTGTTGACAGAGACAGGAAAGCCTAGAGTCTCATACAGCCATCAACCCCCACATCAGAGCACTCTCTTTCTATTGTAATTTCCCTGAAGCCCCTGTGTCAGCACCGTCAACCCTGTGGTGAATCGAGCCACAATGACAGCGCTTTGGTTTTGTAGAATGGATGTTGCTTAAATACTACTTCAGGAAGTCAAGAATATTTAAATCTTACTGGTCCCTGTAAACACAGAAATCAGGGAAGGCTGAGTTTTGATCTCTCTCTGTCTCTGTATGTGTGTGTGTGCATGTGCGTGTGTGTGTGTGTGAAGTTTCCATCCATCCAGGCTGCTCAACATCTTTCTGTGAGAAGCCTCCTGTAGGCAGAGGCTGCTTGTTCATCCCTGGCCCCCCAGACTCGAAATAATCATACAGTAACTAGATTAATTAAACACTGCTTGGCCTATTAGCTCAGGCTTTTTATTAACTAACTCGTACATCTTTTTGTTTTGTTTTGTTTTTGTTTTTTTCCTTTTTTTCTTTATTGATATTTATTGAGCTCTACATTTTTCTCTGCTCCCCTCCCTGCATTTCC
>JAQHUG010000093.1:4359486-4395329 GCA_028555095.1 Dicrostonyx torquatus
TGCTATTGCTGAAAGAATACATCACAAAATGCCAAAGCTGACAGCACTTGGGACAGACTTCTTCCATACTTCTCTCATGAGCCCATGTCAGCTATGCTGTGCTCTGTGTCCAGCTGTTCTTAAAGCTACAGAGCAAGCAGGCTGCTGTGGAAAAGGCAGGCAGAAAACCAAAGCTTCATAAATGTCTAAGCCTCTTGGTCTTGGGGTCAGGGTGAGGGTCAGCATCCTGCCTCTACTGCCCAGCACTCATCTGGCAAAGAGTGCCTCAAACCTGCACAGCCTCAGGGTCTCTTCTCTTGTGTTTACAGTGACTCCGAAGGTGCGGACATTGCTCTGCAGCAGAGAATGTTCTGGTTATGAAATTGATGTCAAGTTCACCGCACATCAGTGTCCTTCAGCAGAGCACACTGTGACGATGGTCTCCACTCTCCTCGACCAACTTTTGAATGCTAATTTGAAATGCAATGATTTAATGTGGGAATAGGGCAAACACCTTTGTCTCTTTACTGTTCTAAAATACTGAAAAGGGGGGGCTGGAGAGATGGCTCAGCGGTTAAGAGCGTTGCCTGCCCTTCCAAAGGTCCTGAGTTCAATTCCCAGCAACCACATGGTGGCTCACAACCATCTGTAATGAGATCTGGCACCCTCTTCTGGCCTGCAGACAGAATATTGTACACATAATAAATAAATAAATAAATATTTAAAAAAAATACTGAAAGGGATCTGTATTGCTTGCTGTCAGGGGAAAGATCAACTAATACATCAAAGCCTCAAGGGTCAGGATGCCTCTTAAATGCCACCTCTGCATGAAAACCCTACCTTGTCATCTGGTCAGAGGGTCCCAGTGTGTAGACAATCCTGGGTAATTTGATATCCTTTTAAAATTTGCCATTTGCATGAGAAGGCCAGGCCTTATGCAGAACAGGAAGGAACTCTATTGTGCGGGGCAGCCTGTGCTAGGAGCTCTGCTGTGTGGGGCAGCCTGTGCTATCTCCTAGATGAAAAAGGCTAACACAGTGTGGCTCAAAGACACTTGTAAGCGATAGAGAGGGTTATTGCCGTGGGTTAAGATGGAGAGGAGATGTGGCTAAGAGCCAAATTGCTGTTATCAACATCCATCTGCAAAAGAGCAACAGGTACCAAATTTAAATTGTGAAGAAGCTGCTTCTTGTGTTCATTCGATGATGTCACCTTTATTTATCATTGCCTTTTGCTGCTAATGGAAATGAGATTTCCTCTTTTACAGGTATGTTACACTTACCATAATTCCAGCATGCAAGAGGCTGAGGAGAGAGGATTCTTCATTCAGTGCTGGTTGGGTTGCATTATGAGGCTTATTCTTCTAAACAGAACAAGAGTTGGGGGGAAAGGGGAAGGGAGACAGAGGGACGACATCTAAAGTATAGAGAGAGGTCCTTGCCCCTTGCAGTTGCTGTGGCAGAATATCTAGAAAACTGAGTATCAATGAGAGGTCTATCATTTGGCCAGCAGAAGTTCTGGTGGGAATGTGGAAAGACTAGACATCCCAGCGTCAACGGCAGGCGAGGGGGGGAAGCTACTTTCCTGACCTTATACAAATCAGGTAATGGTATCATTGGTGTGTAGGCTGGGTCTTCCCGCATTGATAAACACAGTTAAAACAACCCCCAACAGCATGCCCACAGAAGACTACACAAGCCCTGGAGTTCATGGGTGGCCCAGGTACAGAAGATGATCCCAGGTTATCTCCAAAGTTCCCTTCCATCCATGACTCTGGATGCTCACACTGCAGACAAGCATCAGGTCTTTTCATTTGTTCTTGAGGTTATATTATAATTACAATGTTTCTCTTCCATTTCCTCCCTCCAAACCTTCCCTATACCCCTCTCTGCTCTCTTTCAAATTCAGGGCCTTAAAAAAACTGGTTGTTATTGCATGCTTGTACACATGTATACATATATATCCATAAATATAACCTGTGTGGTCTGTGTAATGATACTTGTACATATGTTTTCAGACTGACCACTTGGTGCTGGAGAATCAATTGGTATGCTCGCCTTTGGGGAAGACCACCTCTTCCTCTCCCAGCTTTTACTCGGTTGCCTATACCTCTTTGTGTGTGGTGGAGGCCTTGTGGCCTTTGCTCGGTCCTCTTTGTGTGTAGTGGAGGCCTTTGCTCTGTCCTCTTTGGCATGTTTGTTGGAGTCATCCTTGCTTACCTCACATTCGGGCAGCCCTGTTGGTGAAACGTTCTTGGGCATAGCTTCTGACGTTATTAGGAGACCCGATCTCACAGCAAACTCCCTGATCCTCTGGCTCTTACAATCTTCAGTCCCTCCTCCACAATGGTCCCTGAGCCTTAGGTGTGGCATCAGACATTTTTAACTGAACTGAGCCACTTCACATGTCATCAACATGACCCACATTAGGAGGCCATCCTGAACTACTTTTGATATTTTTTTTTCTTGACTCCAGGAGCTGTCAATCACACCAAGGTACCTTCAAGGCCAGCCAATGAACAAGCAGGACATGCCAAAGAAGAAGATAGGAAGAAATGTGCAGACAGGAGCCAAGGCCTTATTCCCACATGCTTTCTCAGATGTCACAAGCCCTCCAGCAGCAGTTAGCCACAGAACGCAACTCTAAATCATTGCGGATGGCATCATAGAGATGGATGAAGCAAGGCTTGTAAGAGCAGATACTGGCAATTCTGATGAATTTCAGGGGGTGGAGCCTGAACCCGGTGGGGATCCAGGGAACTACCCTAAACTTTACTGGATTACTCCAGTAGTCAGAAGTTCAGGTTCCAATGGTCTCGCACAGGATAAAAGCACAACAAAACTGATTTCTATTCTATTCCCCGTAGTGAGGAAGACAAAGCTCTTTCATTTCTTAAAGCCATTTGCCCTACTCCCAGGATTGCAGATCTGGTGATACAGACAAATATCAGGTACCATAGAAAGGTGATGTCTTCGAGATGTGCCAAAATCAGTAATGATGGGTTAGCAGATTTGTTAGGGTCCCCCTAGCTCAGCCTTTTGGAGCCTCAACTTGATTGATACTGTGTTGAAGAACTCGGCATCCACCTCAGAATGCGGTACAAGAAAGAGCTCAGGGCAAGCCCAGTGAGGATGTTTATAACACATGATCCTGAGGCCGGGAGTGGAGTCTTGGCATCCGTGACTTACAAAGGTAAATCTCTGGGCAAGTACCAGGTCTTCAGCTGGAGTTAAGTGGCAGTGTGGGAGACCCAACACTCAGACCATCTGAGACATTCATGAGAGACAGTAGAGGGAGTGAGATGCCTGTGGGCAGTACACCCGCTCATCACTTTGTATGTAAAGGGAGACGGTGCGCAGGTTTCTGAACAGTGGCCAACGGCCTGAAGGAGTGGGAACTCGCAAGGAAGACGGGATTGAACTGCAAGCACAGAGCACTTCCTGGGTGAAGTGTGAAGAGATGTGTGGCTTATGCTGACAGCACAGGGATCCGAAAGAGTTCTCACTTGTCTGCTGTGCAGGCATGGAACCAAACACCACAACGAAGCTGACCAGGGAACACAGTCCACGCCAGGGAAGGTGGAGATGATATCTCAGACCAAGACCTCCAATGAGTCCTCACACCACACCACTCAAGAACAGCCAACCTCATAGAAATGCCGAGGAAGTGGCTGTTTCTCTGTCTCTTGTACACGTTCTGTCTGTAGCAGAGTAGTCTTCAGGCTCATTAAACAAAGGTTGAGTGATTACCATTGCAAATTTAGAGCTAAGGTGCTTATTCTTCATGATTGAGAAAATTGCTTATTTTCTCTCAAATCCATGATCGAGGTAGCATGTAAATATTAGGGTATTATTTCAGCCTTGGCCATGCATCAAGATTTCCCTGCTATGGTGGGGGCTAGTTCAGGCTTCAGCTGGAGTTTAGGTATGGCCACCTGGTGTAGTTCTCAATAATTATATTTGTAGCACATTTTCAGGTAGTGCCTGCCCCATTGTGGTCTCACAGCCACCCTTGAGAAGCCCTGGTCCAGGAACACTGTTGAGATAGTTGCCTCATTCACATGGACCCTCTGTGTTCACGTTGGCCCAGTGTCTGCTTGTGTCTTTGTTAAATAAGTCATCAGGGATCCATCTGGGACAGACAGCTGACATATGGCATGTGATTGATTACTTTTGCCAAGAAGAAAGCATGGAGTTCAACTCAGAGAGGGATGCAACTCAAAACTGTTTGAAAGGCCTAGTGACAGCTGTTCCTGTAACAGAAGAGCACTGGTGGCCCCATCCCCCTCTAGGCCCAGATGATCCCGTCTGGCAGCACTGTCAAAAGCAAAATCCAAATCTATTCTTTTGTAGGAGAGAACTGTTTCAAATTTCATCAGTGGACATGAGAGAATGTAGGGCAGTCATTGGGAGAGATGGCAAGAGACATGAAGGCCGCGTAGAAGCTGGCAAGGGTGAGGCCAGCTATGCAGACATCCAAAGTTATGCCAGGCAAGAGGAAGACAGGCTGGCAGCGCAAGAGCCACGGCGATCCCAATTGCACAAACTGTGCTCCAAGAAGTGGAAACTCTTTGGAGCAGCGGCTTCAGTGTTAAGAGAAAGATGGACTGGAACTGGGAAACCTATGATTGTTGCTCAGCCTACTGAAGACAGTTTTATTAATATAACTCACATCAATCGATAGCCCTGCTCAGCTGTGAAGCCTATGATCCACAGCAATGACTGGCACGGCAAGATATCCCTAAAGGTGTGATAGTGGCACTTATATCTTGGCAGTAACCAACAGCTGCTTAATTGGACTTAAGATCCACTCAACAGGGAGTAAATCATACCTAGTACTAGAAACCGAGCCAACACCCTGAGGCTAGGGAGGTTGTGCATCTTAAAGGAGTAATTCTAAACACTTATCTGTATAACGTTTTTTTTTTTTTGGAGCAGATGCCAGATGCAGAATATTGCTTAAGTTGGCTACTGTCAAAATGCCAAGAACCAACTCTGGGTTACATCTACAACGGAATTCCTAAGCCGAAGACTTGGGGAATGTTAGAGAAGAAACAAAATAAAGATTCTAAGATTCAGAAGACCAGGAAGTCTTCTGCCGAACAGTGTCCACTAGATTCTTCAGGGAAACTACACCCAGAAAATGTCATCAACAAAATGGTGCCTGGAAAAGAATTGAACAATGACAACATAGATGGGCAAAGTCTCATGGGGTCTCTTCCTCACTAGAAAAAGTACAGGCAATTAATGACTGTTGAGATTGGAGAATGAGTTTTTTCCATGTTGTTTCCCCCGAACTGATTATCCAAGTCATCACACACACACACACACACACACACACACACTACCACCACCACCACCACCACCAATAACAACAACACCACCAACAACACTGAATGGGCTCACTAGGCAGTGTTTACATATTTATTTGTTTTTTATAGACAAACATGCAACATTGATAATGAAATAAAAAGAAGCAATGACTTTGAGATGGAACCAGAGGGATGTGGGGGGAGTTGGATAAAGAAGTGAGATGGAGAGAAATTATGTAATTATATTTTATTCCAAATCAACTTAAAAAGTAATTAACTTCAAGTCAAATGACTCATATGTAGATTTCTATTTTAATATTAGTGGGTTGAGTAGATCAGGCTTATCTCCCCAGAAGCCAAACAAATAGGGAGACAATATGAGAATCCATGCTTCTTAGAACTGAACGCTTAATAATGTGATCTCTTCCTTTAGAGTTCATTCGCTAGAAGCAGACTTTGAAACAAGGAGTTGTGGGAAGTGCTTAAGGAACTGCTTCAAGAAAGCAGAAAGCCAGCGAGGGTAGTGAGGGAAGCTGAGCCGGGTCCTTTAGGTCTCAGGGGAGCCCTCTTCAAGCTCCAAATGCCTCTGCATTGGGTTTGGGCCAAGGAACAGTTCTCAGATGGCCACCCTCACTAACTACCAGAGCTTTTGGCTAAATCTAGATGTGAGCCAGAAACAAGATGGTTGAGAGAATCATATGTGTTTCCCCTTAAAAGTGATAAGCTATGTGACTGTAGATTGTTCCAGAGAACAAGGTGAGGCATTCAAGACCAGGAAATCAAGTAGCAAGGTTCACCACTAGAGAAAGGAATAGATGAACAGAACGACAGAACAGCCAAGACGGGAAGGCAATCATGAAAACAGATACAGTTGGCAGAAGACCAAAGACAAACAGAAAGTCGCTAGAGTCTCCCCTCTACCAGGTCAAGGAAAAGGCAGCACGGAGCTTCTCACCAGGGTTGTTACAAGCAGGAGGTAAAGGATAATAATCCAATGACCTAGCATCCTGCATCCACTAAAACAATCCTCTCAAAAGGAAGGAAAAGCAAAGACTTTCTTTAAAGCAAAAACTAAGACAGTGTGAAGCCAGCCAACTTGATTTTCAAGGAGGTTTTAAAAAGATTTTGAGAAAGAGGGAACATTACTGATATACATCAGTCAGCTCTAATTACAAAGAAGTCAGAAAAGAAAAAAATTGACCTAAGCCCAATGTTTAATTTTTGCTTATTATATTTCTCATTATAATTAATGTTTTTGTTAGCCGATAGAAATTCTACAAGTTTTACATAGAATGAGATACTTTGTAACTTGTCATTACACACATCCAGTATGTAACAGTTGAATTCAAATACAAATATACCCATTTATTATCATTGTTAATTGATACATACATATATAATATTTCAAATGAAAATATGTGGTGTGGCTTGCATGTAAGTAAGATTAATGCACAACAGCAGTGTTTGTTATAAGGGATGTAAGGGGAGGGTTCTGAACACACTGTCATAAGTGTGTTCTGCAACTTCCTCAGACACAGAGGATCCCAGACCTGGCCTAAAGTAGACGTTCTGTCAGCTGTTTATAGTCTGACTACTACATATATCATTTCTGTAAATTCTTATCACATCACCTGTGTATAATCCCAGACCTGGCCTAAAGTAGACATTCGGTCAGCTGTTTATAGACTGACTACTACATATATCAATTCTGTAAATTCTTATCACATTGCCCGTGTATACAGTGTAATTTTCCCTGAATGTGTGCTTCATAATTGGACATGTCAGTTGAGCCAGTACAAAAGGACATAGTTTAAGAAAGACTTTGAATATCCTACGTGTGTGGTGTATAAACAGGTGTGCAACAAATACTAATAAATGTATTGCTGTTGGATACAGGGCAATTAGTGTCATTGCTGTAACACAAAGATGCACACTCGGTGGAACTGCCTCTTAGAGCAATTATTTGATGCGAGCTAGAGAGAGAAAGTGAAGGAAGGGAGGGAGAAACTACTTCTACTGCTGTTAATTTTCATTTCAGTCTCCTAAGTAAACATGTCATCGCCATGGGTATTCATAAGGCAGGCTGGGTACCTGTCGTAAGCAGCATGGCATTCTGGGTACCACATAGAAAGAAACTTGGGAAACACACTTCTTGCAAGGTATTTCATAGGACAGATATGATAAATACGCCAAGTTCTGTCTCAGTGCTCAGCCTTAAATTTATTGGCATATTCTAAAGGGTCTTGGAGTTGGAACTGACTTCCCTTTCTCTTTGCCTTTATTGAATAATAACTTGGAAACACCCTTGTGAATTATAGACAGGCAATGAGATACTTAGAAAAATAGATTTTAAATGGCTTTTGTGTGTTGTGAGGTTGGGGTGATAAAGAAAGCCCTTGATTGGAAGATTGTAGGACTAGGGAGAGGAAAGATATTTTCTGAAGAATATAGAAATTTCTTTATTTGCTTTCTCTTGTTTTCAAACCCACGGTGTATATGAAGGTTTGCCTTCGAGACCCTCAGCCTGTCAGGATTATAAATGATTATTGCATTTGCCTATCAAGTACTAGCCTTGATTGGTTCTTCTGAATAACTCCATTGACTGAGAGTCATGATGGGAGCTGGCTAACCAAGGACACCTCCTGAGTGGCCCTCCCAATGTCCCCAACCTCTCCCTTCTCATCTCATCTTCTCCAGTCCGGTCATATTGGTAGGTAGAGATGTGGCCCTGCATGCAGGGCAGAGGTCCAAGCGTATCTCCAGCTTGCTTAAGCATTCTTAACTGAGGCTGTCATTTGCTACATCAGATTAGTTCAAGGTCAAGGCAACCCTGGACCAAGTGCCGCCTCTCACGTGGCACAGGGTGCTTGCTATCAAAACGACAGCTCCCTAGTTCAGGACATGGTGCTGCAGAAGATTTAGGCAGGTTATTTGGTGCATGGTGCTCGAATCAGTTTTTAAATCTCTTCTCATGCACAGCCCGAACTCAAACTCATTCAATGTTTCTGGGCATTGACAAATTAGCAAATTCTCTGTGACGAGCGATGCCTAGCACTGAGCGACATTGGTATGTATGGCCATGATAGCGTTTACAGAATCCATGTGTTTGGGAAACTTTAGGACAATTTTGACAACAATAATGTCTTGCAGGAATACTGAAGAAAGATGAAAGGTGTGTGCTTGTGTGCATGCGTGCATGCACGTGTGTGTGGTGTGTATTTTCTCCTACATCACATAGATGCATAGCAATTGCTCACATTACCATGGAAACCTGAAATTTAAAAGCGTTCTGCTGACTTTTTACCTGTCTCTTGTTCTTTCAAAGAGAGAACAGTTTATGATCAGCCTCTGTGGACACTTTCCTTCTCAAGTTCTTCTCATCTTTCCTTCGCTGGGTCTGTGTAAACCCTCTGTGTGCGTCCATTTAAATAAAACCTAGGCAGTCTTACTTGTACCTGCGTCATGTGAAATTACAAGCAGGTTGGCGCCAAACAATTAATGGTCCTTTTTTCTCAGCGGTGGCACGAACGGTGCCAATTTAATGCTGCTTAAGCTTATTATCTAATTGCACGCTCGTGCTGGCTTCAGAGCCAGCCTGACATAAAAGCAGGCCAGCGCTGTGTTCCCGTTCGGTGGAATATTCAATTATTTGTTCTGACTTGTGTAATTCTCTGTATTCCAGGCTTGTTAATGTCATTACGGAGCTGAAATAAAGTGATTACTCTTAATGAGTATTTATCCGATAGGTATGTAATCCCGGCATCCCTCCTGCTGATAGTGGACATTTGTGGATTTTGCTGAAACATCCCTGCATCCTCCCCAACACGCACGCTCCTCCACGCCCTGACTTCCCTGTCAAGGAGGCAACACCACATTGTGGACTTCTGTGAAATATTGTCAGATGATGGGGAAGAAATGAAAATCTTGAGAAAGAAGGAAGAGGAAACATTTCAGGCTCCCCGGCAGAGCCTGGCTAATGACCAGTGCTCCTGCTGGCTGGCGCTGATGACAGCGTGCGCTAACTGATAATGGCATGCCTGCTGTTGAGTTTGCCCACTTTATGTTATTTCTCGTGACATGGTTCTGGGGAAGGCCTAATTTTTTTTGACATTTGACCATGCAAATTTGAGTCCTGATACATTATTCTGCATTTACGTCCTCCCAGGGTTGCTGTTTAAAATGTGCTACAAGCTCCGGGAACTGAGCTAATAAAGGCCAGGAATGAAAGAAAGTTAAATATGAATGCAAGAGGACCTCTAAATGAAGGGCAGGCTTGTACAGTTCAGTGGTGACCTTCTGAAGATGAGCGAGCGGGAAAACCTTGAAGCCAAAGCTGAAGAAGGTAGTACCCATATTTCTGTAGAATATTTTTAAAAGATTTTTCAAATAAATACCAAAAAGAGGGAAAAAAAGAGGCCATTCTACTTTATACGGGTCCTTTGCTCCTCATTGTCTTAGCACGTGTTACTAACTCCTTTCACTTTGGATCTCACCTCCCCAATGCTGGGATTGTCATCAGCACTTGGGGAAGCCCCAGAGCCTGGTCCCCACTGTCCTCTCAGCCTCCAAACTCCAGGAAAGCTTCTCCTGGGACTGACGCTAAGCCTGTTTCATCCAAAAAAATCCTCCTAAGTATATGGAGCTTGACTGCAAACAAAACTTGGCCCTGTCTGTGTTTAGTTCCTCATCAAAACTGTATGGACAATAAAAACAGGAAAAATTAAAACACCAATAGCATTAATCATGAAATATTAATTTCAAATATGCTAAAAATACCCACCTTTTAAAATTGAGTATCTATAGATGTCATCGTAGGTTTCTAAGTATCTTAGATGTCATCGTAGGTTTCTATATAAAATGCCAGCTCATAGCAAAAGTAATAAAGTATTATCTTATTATTGTCCATATGTGTGCGTTATTCACTTATCACATTTTATAAACTTTATTTATTTGGGCACTTGGATGTGCTTATTGTGTAAGGACCCTCTTGTGGTTAAATGTATTGAAATGAATTATGTAATAAAGCTAAATAATTTTCACTTTAGTTTTGATAAGTATCTAGAATGTTTTAGAACACCCTCCTTGAAATGATGGAGAAGCCAATATTTCTTCTGGTTTCTCCCTCTCTCCCTTTTTACTCATGACTCTTTTCCTTTCTTTTTTACTACCCTTTCTTTTTTATTTTAATTTTTTTATTTTTTAAAAGAAAACAAACTATCTTTTTTCATTTTATATACTAATCCAAGTTCCCACTCCCTCCCCTCCTCCCATTCCCTCCACTTATCCTCCCACCCCCTATCCACTCCTCAGAGAGGGTAAGGCACATTGCTTTGGGGACGGTCCAAGGCTCTCCCTACTATATATAGACTGATCAAGGTATCATACAAAGAGAATAGGTTCCAAAAAAGTCAGTACATGTCGTAGGGATAAATCCTGGTGCCACTGCCAGTGGCCCCTCAGTCTGCCCCAGCCATGCAAATGTCAACCACATTCAGAGGGTCTAGCTCGGTCCTATGCTTGTTCCTTCTCTGTCCGGATGGAGTTGGTGAGCACCCATTAGCTCAGGTAGACTGTTTCAGTGGGTGAGCCCATCATGATCTTGACCCCTTTGCTCATATTCTCACTCCTCCCACTCTTCAACTGGACATTGGGAGCTCAGTCCAGTGCTCCAGTGTAGAGCTCTGCCTCTGTTTCCATCAGTGGCTGGATGAAGGTTCTATGGTGACATTTAGGATGTTCATCAGTCTAACTACAGGGCAAAACCAGTTCGGGTACCCTTTCCTCTGTTGCTTAGGATCTTAGCTGGGATCATCCTTGTGGATTATGTATACAGTGTTCTACCTGCATGTGTTCCTGCAGGCCAGAAGAGGACACCAGATCTCCTTACAAATTGTTGCAATCCACCAAATGGCTGCTGGGAATTGAACTCAGGACTTCTGAGAGAACAGTCAGTGCTCTTAACTGTTGAGCCATCTCTCCAACCCCCATGTCTCTTTTCTTTCCCTCCATTTCCCTTTTTTGTCTTTATTTTGAATGCTCATCAGAACTGTCATCTAGCTACACTTCTACCTATGTATGTTTGTATATGTTACATATTTAGGTATCCATCTGTCATGTAAGTATCTGCCTACTTTTGCCTGTACTGGATACCTATATACATACATGTGAATAGACAGATGTACTTGTGTCTATTTCTAGATGTCACCTAACCTGTCACAGATGGGATGAAACAGACTTGATAGAAATACTGGTTTGTAGTTCACAAGGAACTAGTTCTCTCATGGATTAAACATGTGTGTGCCTTCCTGTCTGACCTCATGCCTGCAGCACCTCACTGATTGGGCAATGGAGTTCCTAAAGTCTTGTGTGTTTCTTTGTTCTGGAGTTATAGAGGAACACTCTGGAGAAATCAGTGCGAATCCACAGTGGCTGGTTCTCACCAGGCTGCTTTTACGGTGGTGACAATGAAAGAGTAACCATGGTTTTACACCATCACCACCTCACGGTTTCAAAACAGCACACACATATGAGATATGGAGTGTGATCTATGCCATAGGCAGAGGTCTGACTCCAAGGAGCAGGCATTAAATGAGCTGCTAGGAACCTGTCCTTCAGTTTTTAGATTTGGGGAGGTATGGAGTCTGCTTTGTTTCATTCGCACACAAAATAATTACGAGAAAATAGAATTAAATATGTGTATCCTCTGTGTAATTGGTCAACATTTGGTGAAATTAATTATGATAAATAATAGTTTAATTACAGAAGTTGTTTTCCACCAAAAGGGAGAAAAAATGCCTCCCATTCTTAGAATGTGACTGGCCCATGGTCCCTCTTGGGGGCGCTTGGAGACACATCAATCTCCCCTCTGTTACCTGTAGACCTTTTAAGACAAATGCTCATGCGTGATGTCTGCTGCATGAGGCAAGGCCTCAGTACATGGGTGCCTGAGGGAGACACAATGCATGGGTGCCTGAGGGAGACACAATGCATGGGTGCCTAAGGGAGACACAATGCATGGGTGCCTGAAGGAGACACAGTGATAGTCCCAGCACAAGAACCCTGGCTCAGCCACCAAGTCCACAGGTTTGTGAGGCCTGAACTTTCTGCTCTGATCATTTCTCTTTATTCTGCAAACCAGGGTCTTTTGTACTGGGCCTCAAAGCCTTCATCTGCATTTCTAACAGTGCCCCATGCAGCCTGGGCTTCTCTATCCCACCTGTATTTCCGAAAGACTTGGAGAGCCACAGGAACACAGGTTGCCCAATTTTGCTTCTTTTATTCAACTGCCTAAGAGTTTTGTTCTCTTCTGAGGTCCATCTCCACTCTTCAGAAGTCAGCTCTCATTGGATTCGAGGAAGGTGTGACCGCAGTTTCCATTCCTGCCTTCAGGTTTCCATCTTGCAATTTCCCAACTTTAGCTTTCATGTACCATGTAGGTGAGAACTTATTTCTCCTAACTCAGCTCAAGGCACCCAGCTTTATGTTTCAGAGAGCGCTTTCAGGAAGTTTGGGATTGAGATGAGGACTGTTCTGTCCGTGCAATCAAACTGTCCGTGAGCGAAAGGTCATGCCCCTCCACCCCCGCTCCCGCCCCCCACCCCGTTCACACCGTGCTGTTAATGTTCATGCCCGTGTTCCCAGTGCACTGTTCTCTCCTTAGCTCCTCTCAAGCTAACTAGCCTGTTTTGTGCCGCGTCTCTCGCGACTTTACTCTGCAATGAGCAGTTCCTGCTGCCGTTCACCTGCTTCACATTCCGGCAACGGTTCTCACATCTTGTACGTTTCCAGTTTGCCTTAAGCTCCATATTTGCATATTTATCCCACATTTCCTTTATTTGAGATATCAACTGTATTTTTAGTCACTATAATAACAGAACACACTGTCTTCCCACATGGACTGTGACTTCCTTCCCTACCCCTGGCTTCCCTGGCTTCGACGGCCTATGTTCAACCTGGTCTGAAAGTACCAAGCAGAAAAACTCCAGAAATAAATAATCCATACACCCTAAATACCTATTGTTATAATCTTACTGGAGTCTTTCTGCTTTATTGTGTTTTTCTCAATACCTTATCCCTAAGTTAAATCTACGATTGCACAGAAATCTAGGCACATAGGAGGTTCTGTGGTGTCTCTGGCCTCAGCCATCTGCAGATGTATGTAACATTTCACCATGTAAAGGCTGGGTGCTGTGCCTGCTTCTTCACCAGGGACTCTTCCAAATTTTGTGAAAAAAAATCTAGACATTTTGCACATGTACTTCACCTTGTAATAGCATAGAATGCATGAGAATTTTATTACTTTTCTACACCAAGGTTTTTCTGAAGTAAATTCATGAAATTATGAATAAACCATGTTGGTCCTGATAAAGTCTCATTTTAGAAGATTTTTATTTTATTTTGTCATTCACGGGAAATACCTATGGCCTTTGAGAACAGTCTTCTTGGCTTCTAAACAGAATGCCCAGAGTATTCTAGAATGCCGTTCCATGTCCACATTCTGCCTTTGCAGAGCTTGGTTTGCTGGACCACCGTGCCAGCTTCCTGATGCTAACAGGAAAACCGGAGTCTGTCTCGGCACTTTTATGGATGCTAATCTATCTTCGCATCTACTGAAGTTGTGCTTGCGACAGGGTAAGGCAGGAGCATGTTCCGCTTATTTATTATTCTGTATCTTGAAATCGTGCAACTTTTATTCGTTTCTCTTCAAAGACTTCGTCTCTGAAATCTCGTCCAATCATTGCATGGACACCGTATTTCCTGCCGACATTTTCTTTGCTTGCGCCAGTTCCCTTTATTGCCTGCTGCTTTGCCGTTCCTGGAGCACATGACTGGTGTCTTTCTGCTAAACCACTCGGATGGTTTTGAATATGAAATTGCATTTCCTATGCTTACATAGGAGACTGAACCCTTGTGTGTTTACTCTGCTTACTCAAGCTTCGAGCACTAATTTTAGCTTGATAGTTACTCAGGTTTTACCTTTCTTCCTTCCAATAACGTTCTGGTCTGTTTACCCCTCCCCATCACTACCATTTCCTTTTCCAGTTCCCCATTCCTTGACTGGGAAGCTCAGTGATGTTTCTCCTCCTATAAGGAATCCTCCCCTTTGCTCAGAGGCGGCACGGGACACAGGTGTTCTCCTGTGAGCTGCAGAAGTCCTGTGTTCTTGACTCGAAACATGCTTATAGCTGGCCACTCTTTGCTCCTGAGATCACACCTTAAGCATATGTGGACAGTGCTCCAGCATCTCAGGCATACCGTGTTTGCTCCTGTGACACCTTAAAGAAGATCTAGAAAATTACCCTTCAGGGTAAGAGCTGTTCCTCCATGAGAGCTGTCCTGTGTCGAAGGAGCTGCACTGCACACACCTCTCACGGCGGTCTCTTCTGTCTCTCCCTTGACTTCTGTCTTTCCTCGGAATCCCGATGAAAGTGTTTATTAAGGCTGGGGACGTGGATAGAATAGTCTCCAGTCTTTGAAATAAAGAAATAACTCCCAGCAAACGAATGGCATGAAACCTGCCAATAAACACCCATTTTTCTCTCGTGAAAACTCCATGTGTCAGATGTCCTTAGAGTTAACTGTGGTTACATGGAAAGTCTCACCATAATTTTCTCTTTCAACATAAATTGTTTGGTGTTTTTTTAAAAAAAGAAACAACAGAGAAGCTAGTGTGGCTTGCATGTACCTTTCTTATTATTATTATAATTTTAATTATACTTTAATTAATTAAATTAATATTATATTTTAATTATTACTATTCTTTTAGCATTAGTTACTTCATTTGATTTTTTATTCTCTTTCTCTCTAAACCCCTGGTAATTTTTAATATTTTCATCTGTCTTCCCAGTGTTTCAATTTTATACATGATCCTTATGTTATTTTGTTCATGCTTTACTTCACTGGGTTTTTATTTTCATTTATGATCATACAAACATGATTGAATTATTTTGAAAATTTATTTTCACTTCACATTCTTTCTATTTTAGATGCTATTTATTTTGGGGTGTAAATGTGTGTACACTTAAATACAGAGTCTTGACAGTTTCTTTTGGGTACATGTGATGTTTCTTTAATTGACATTCCCTTAGTTCCTGCCTCACACTCTTGGCTCTGGTGTCAAAAATCCTAAGAATCAAGACACCCCCTCATCTGCAGTCTCCTCAGAGCACCATAATGACTGTCTTAGATATCCCTCGTCTGTGACGACCTCTGCAGGTTTGGGCTCCAGACCAGTGTTTGATGGCCTGCCTCCCTCGGCATTTGCCCTGTATTGTCTCAATTTTAGACTGAAGTTGTTCTCGGAAGACACGCCAGAGAGACGCAGGATCGTTTTCTTTCATCCTATGAAGCACTGACCATCAGCAACCTCAGCTGCGTAGATGAAGTGAGCTTGGGAGATTGATGGCACACGAATTAGTTTCTCCAGTGCTTGCTGAGAAAAGCAGTATTACAATTCACTTGTCTGGAGTTGGGTCAAAGAGGGTGTGCCTAAATTATTTAGAAGTTTGAATTCCTGTGCACAGGACATTTATGCTTTGTTTGGATTTAGTTAAATAATTATTTCAACTTTGAGTCACAGATACTCTGTCCATTGGATTATAACTAAATAGCTCATCTCTCTCTCTCTCTCTCTCTCTCTCTCTCTCTCTCTCTCTCTCTCTCTCTCTGTGTGTGTGTGTGTGTGTGTGTGTGTGTGTGTCTGTCTGTCTGTCTGTCTACCTCTCTCTCCCCTCCCAATATGGCATGGGAAATTTCTGTAGTTGACTCCACAGTCTGACTACAATGGTTATGGCTTTGTTTGTATGTCCTTACTTTCTGTCACTGCAAGCCATTGTAGGCTCAACTTGCATAATGCTTGGTGTCAGCCACCCAGCAGTGATTCAGGGAAGCACTCATTTGGTCTTGCTGGGACTCCTTCCACCAAAGTCAAGCAAGTGCCGTCCAGGCTTGGTGGCTACTCTTCTCTCCATTGGCTCAGGAAAGTCTAAAGAACCACCTGCTGTGTTGCAAGAGCGCCATGTTTGAAGCACACATGAGTTGGATGTTTTATGTTTGCTTGTTTTTTGTTTTACATTAATATACAAAAAATGAGAGTGGAGACTCTAAAGATATGCAATTTTAGTAGGGATGTGAATGAAAGAATAATCAATAAACAAAAGACAGCAAAGACCCCAGCAAAGCAGGGGTATGATTGGCATCTTAAAGGGATAAGGAGGCCACAGTGCTGGGAGATCAAACCTGAATGTTAAGTCACACAGCACAGTCTTTTATTGCAGTGTCTCCTGGCAAAACCTTGATCAGCATGGAGACCAAGGAGGCAGAAAGAGCTCCTTAAGCTGATGGGCTATTCCATAGGATACTCGGCAGCTGGGGTGCTGCCTCCGTTTTATATTGAAACCCGAAGGAGAGAGAATACCAGGAGGAAAAAGAGCGACTGAGTAACAAAGGGGAACAAAGTCTATGGCGCCCTTAAAACTACCGCAAATCCACTTAAAAGTCGACAGATAATAGTCTTAGTGGGCAGTGGGCCCAGCCAGCCAGCGCAAATGCAGTGAAGAGTGCATTCTGATTTTAATAGCTGTCGTTTCAGATGCACAGCTTGCCTCATCGAAAACTGACTGTAAAGTTGCTTAGACCCTGAAGTCACTGTTTGCATAAGACAGAGCACCACAGAGGTCCACAGCTTCCTGAGAGGTGGGGGTTTCTAATAACGCCGTAAAGGAAGGTTTCTAAGGGCACAGCATCCATCATGTTGTCACCAATTTTACTGTTAACACGCATTGGAAAAGATCTTCAATAAAATTTGAAACCGAAAATGTGGTTCTGAAAACACATTTCAATATACATCAACATTCGCCAGGATTTCATCAGAGGTTATCATCACGGTGTTGGCAACAGGGGACTCTGCTTGTGAGACAATATGTCATCACGGCAGATTCCAAGATGTCCTCAGGACAGATCAGAAGCCCAGGCTGAGGGGTACTTATTTCAGGGGGCTATGGACAGAGGAAGAAAATAATCACACAGGTTATAGACATACTGGGTAATTAGGTGAGACTGTGAGGAGGGGTAATTTAAGCAGTGAGCACTCACAGGGTGAAGTCATCTGAGGAAAGAACAAAGGCATTTCACCTGTAAACACCACATCAGGAGGGAGCGTGCACAGATTTAGCTTAGAAAGTGCATCACTGGTGTCAAGGAAGGAAGGAAGGAAGGAGAATGGATAGAGAGAGAGAGGGAGAGAGAGGGAGGAAGGAAGGAAGGAAGGAAGGAAGGAAGGAAGGAAGGAAGGAAGGAAGGAAGGAAAACCAATTAAGAGAAGATAATTGAGCTGTCATGAGAAAAACAGTGATTAAATTAAGTCTGGAATGTTCATTCAATATTTCAAGGCTGATAAATGATCTTGTGTCACCCACATCACCATAACCTCAACACATGGCTTTTAGGGACTGGTTGTATTCAGTCCCCCATGGCCCAAGTACTTATTTTTGAGTGAAGCTCAACCAGAAAGCACCAAAGAGAAGACATCTCTGCTGTGTGGGCTGGGGGGAGGGGGTGCCACTCTGAGCCACTGGTCTAGAGAAGATTTCTAGTGCATTCAGTTGTGCAGGTTCCACCTGACTGACTCTCACACTTGCCGGAATGGGGTGTGTGTATTCACAGACTGTCTGCATCCAGCAGGTGTCAGTGGTGTGTTGGTTCCCGGTGGCATTCTATAGCCTGACACCTCTGTGCTCACTGATGGAGTCAAACACTCACAATCTTTACATTCCAGACAATGTAAAAATCACGCTGTGAACTTCTGAATACATGGGGGCTTTTGTTATTGTTTTCTTTTTCAAATCTATTTCTGTAGCTCTTGGCTTAATACTGTGGAGCATAATTACTAAAATATATTATTTCTATCACTAATATTTCCCCTGAATTCCACATCGTTTTTACTGTTATTTCCACAAGCAAATTACATTTTTGTGGTAAGCAACTGTTTTGTTAGGCAAGATCTTGCTCTGTAAAACAAGTAGAGGCTGGCCTTGAACTCCTAATCCCCCTGCCTCTGCCTCCCACGTGGTTAGAGCTCAGACACGCAGAAGTGCACACATATATCCTTCTTATATTCCCTGAAAAGCACATTATAAGGGTCAAGACTTGATGTAGGAGGGTTCTTCTCTATTTTATGTGCTTTCATTGGTTAATAAAGAAAATGCCTGGCCTATAAGATAGGACACAGCCCTTAGGTGGGCGGAGTAGACAGAACAGAGTTCGGGGAAGAAAGCAAGTGCGAGAGACGCCATGATGCTCCCGCTGGAGATGGATGCAGGTTAGACTTTTCCGGTAAGTCACCACCTCGTGGTGACACACAGATTATTAGGAATGGGTTAGTTTATGATGTGAGGGTTAGCCAAGAAGGGGCTAGTGATAATGGGCCAGGCAGAGTTTAAATGAATATAGTCTGTATGTAATCACTTTGGGCATAAGCTAGCTGGCAGCTGAGAGCCAGGCAGGAAGGAACAAAAGCCCCCCCCTCCCTCTCAGGTGCCGGGAACCACACAATCTGCACCGTTTACAACAAAGACTTCCACGTCTTCACTAAGGTGTATAATCTAAATATTGAAAGCAATGAAAACAGAAGAAAGAAAGACAGTGCCAGAGGCTAGAGGCTTTGGTGGGGGAAAAGGAGACTAAACGAGTTCTAGAGATCACAGTGGCAGATTCGCTGAACTTAGTAGTCATTCTACATACATGAAATCTGATGATGGTTGATAGGACTGTTTTCATCATCATAAAAACACAGCTAAAGCAATGGCTCTGTCATCTTGATGGTGGCAATGACTTTACATTATTTGTATATTTGGATAAAGTATCCACCTGGAGAACTCTCCATAGTTTTACAAGCATCTGTGTCTTTGTCCTGGGCACAATGTAAAGGGCACCACTCTGCCCAGGGAAGGGGTATTTCTCTGCAGTTTTGACGCTCTTCCCTAACTATGCTATTGGTTACTTTCCCTCCTAATGACTCTTTGCATGTCTTCTTTTAATGACTCTCTACTGATCTAATTTACCGTTTTAATGAGATTAGTTCTGTCATTGTTAGGTAGTAAGCAATCTTATCAATCCTCAATATAAGTCCAGTTTCAGATGTAAAATATAAGATGCATGACCATTATTTCCTATGACAGTGTGAACCATTGTTGTAATTTGAAAGACAACGGCCTCCATAGGCTCATATATTTGAATGGTCGGTCATGAGGAGTGGAACTATTTGGAAAGGATTAGGATCTGTGGTCTCGTTGGAGGAAGTGTGTCACTTTGCCACTGAGCCAGACTCAGTGTCTTTCTCTTCTCCTGCTGCCTACGGGTCCAAACATAGCACTCCTCCAACACCATGTCTGCCTGCGTGTTGCCGTGCTCCCAAACATGGTGATAATGGACTGAACCCCTGAAATGGTAAGCGATCCCCAAATAAATATTTAGCTTTTTTATAAAATAAGGGTTGCCATGCTCATGGGGTCTCTCCACACAACAGAACACTGGCTAAGGTAGGCACCTTTTCAGCTGACACTTCTGCAGCATGGTATATTTTATTATGACGGGGGTCACATATTTGAATGTTATCCGATCAGTTTGGCTTTGATGAAATACCTAAGAAATAGTTCCTGTCCCAAAGTCATGAACATTGACCCTAATTTTCTTGTAAAAGTTCTGTAATTAAGCATAACTCTCATCAGATTTTATTACCTATGTCATCTATTAGAGTATCAGGATATGAGGCAAGCCAGGGTGTTGTGAGTGACAAAACCAAGTTCATTCTATTAAGACAAGGCCTTGGGCTGCCTTCCTCCCATCTGTTCCTCATGATGGTCAACCTTAGGAGGACATGGATGCTTGTTCTCCTATAGCTGCTGACCTTTGCGTCCACCTCTGCATCTCTGCTTTGATTCTGGACATGGGATGGTGGCCTATTTTTCCAGAAGTTGACTCCCTGCTCCCTTACTAGTGAGTTGTGCATGAGGAACGATCACTAATTTCTCGTTTCTATCCTCTGGCTTTCAAGCTTGGAGAGAAAGAGACGAAGAACTAGTCTTGACATTCCATATATAAGATTAGATCTCCTGCTCCTCCTTTAGGAGAAGTTTGAGTGGAAGACTCTCCGGTCTGTTTGGGTATACACATTTAAAGTGGTCATGATGCCTTAGACCTCCAAATGAAGCCACTGCTCATGACTGAGTTGTCAGGTAATATAGCCCATTTACTTATTTAGGGGTTTTATTGCTGTAAAGAGACACCATGACCACAGAAACTTTTAAAAAGAAAACAATTTGGGTGACTTACTTCAGTTTCAGAGGTTCAGTCCATTATCATCATGTTTGGGAGCCTGGCAGCGTCCAGACGTGGTGCTATAGTAGAAGCTCATTGTTCTATATCTCATAGGCAACAGGAAGTTGACTGAGACACTGGGAAGTATCCTGAGCATAAGAAACCTCAAAGCCCGCCCCCATTGTGATATACTTCCTACAACAAGCCTATACCCACTCCAACAAAGCCACACCTGCTACTATGGCCACTCCCTATGAGATTATGGGGGCCGATTACATTCCAAATACAACACTTAGCCACCACATGAGATATATTGTCTATGATATCAGAGGAGAAAGAAGGAGGAGGGGTGCCATGGTTCAAATGACGGCAACTATCACTACTGTGTTACAGTTCTGAGGGGGAAAGTATCCTGGCAGTCAGGAGCCAAAAAATGCCACAAAGCCACACCACACAATTAAGTACACGCAAGAGATTGATTAGGAAGTAAGAACTCAGAAAGGTTGCTCAGGCGAGAAGCAGCAGAGAACTGAGCAGAAGACTTTTTTTGTTTTTGTTTTTGTTTTTTTAATAGGATTTCTTGGGGGAAATCTTTCCAGGATGGAGTGAATATTGGTCATATTTCAAGTCCAGAGCTTAGGGTAAGATCAGGGATTCATGGGATTTCAAATCCTAAGCTTGAGCTTTTTATCCTGCAGGGCAGGTACTGGGTTCAGCCCTTACGGCAGTTAGGGTGTTCTGTGGTGAAACCTTGTAGTTGGAGGTCCTCAGAGCAGGGGCCCAGCCACTCCTGTGCCTCAAGAGGCTTACAACCATTCTAATAGATGGTTAGTAAATATTCTTGATTTAGAGTTTCTTAAAAACTCACAATTGCACTTGGGTCAACATCTCAGTTTCTTTTCAACTTGCTGTCCAAACTCAAGGGAAGGAAAGTCCGTTTCAGCTCATGGTCCAGGGTATATAAGGTTCACTGAGGAAAAGACAATGCACCAAGAATTCCAAACTAGTGAACGCATCTTACCACAGTTAGAAGGCAGAGAGTAATGAGTACATGCTTGCCTAGCTTTCACTATTTTATACAGTTCAGGATTCCATCCCAGGGAATAGTAAGGTTCACAGTATGTGTGTCCTCCCACCTAAGCTGAAGGTGAGATACCCCTACAAGCAGGCCCTGAGACCAATCTAACCTAGACAACACCCCACAAGTGTGTCTCGAGACTTGCCTCCTAATTGATGGGCTATCAAGTTTATAATTGGCATTAACCATCACAGCCAGTTTCCAGAGCCGTCATTTTCTTTGGCATCACCACTTATACTAAGTCTTGGGTTCTGAAAAGACCAGTGCACTCACCATCCATTATGCCCTTATTGCTTCCAAAGGGCCCTGCCTGCCTTTCTTTTGATTTTCTGAGACAAGACCTTGATGAACATCCCAGCCTGGTCTTTATCCTGCCGTATTACCTATCACATTCTTTTGAGTATCAGCAACGCAAACATGCATTGCCATATTCGGCCCTGTGTTCTCATAAAAGGAGAAACTGAACTTATATAACTCCCTTGAGAACAGCTTGGCATACATCAAGCATTGCTCTGGGAAAAAAATAATCTATGGAAATCCCAGTTGGTCAAAGAATATTCTCCGTGAGTTGTCTTCACTCAGGAGCAGTTCCCATTGAGAATAACGCACTACATGCCATCTTCAAAGAAAAATGATGACAAGAGAAATCCAAACCATGGTGTGTTACACAGGTGCAAATATCAGGCTGCACCTGGAGGTTGAAGGAGGGAACCAGCCCCTGCACCCAGCACAGCCCAGGCCAAGCTCCTGGCTCCTCATGTTCCAAATGTACTCTTCTTTTGAAAAAATTCTATACTTTAACATTTCTCCGCTTTGCAGGAAAATTTTCTGGGATTCCACCCCGATTATAAGTCAGTAAAGTTCAATGACTATTTAAGAGTTAACCAGATTTAGAGCTGGGGCACACTTTAGCGGTAACAACTGCTTTCCGTTTGTTCCAGTCTGCTTCCTCTTGCTGTGATAAACACCACGACCAAAAGCAGTTTGGGGATGAAAGGATTTATTCATCTTATTCTTCCAGGTCACAAACCTGTAGGTGGAGTTTTCTTTCCCAGCTGCCAGTCCCAAGTAACTACACAGCTTATATTAATTGCAAATGCTTGGCCAATAGCTTAAGCGTATTGCTAACTAGCTCTTAGAGCTTAAATTAACCCATTTCTATTAATCTATGTATTGCAGTGCAGCTCATGGCTTTGCCTGTCTTCGAGTGTGTCTTATTCCCCCTGTCCTCTGGTGACTCAACTGTCTCTGCCCTTTGTCCTCCCAGCATTCTCAGTGTGTGTGAGATCCAGGTCCAGCTCCATGCTGGAGTAGTACTGTCCATGCACATAATCGTGGTTGCTGCACTACCCACTTGCCTAGCAGTTTGCTTCATGTGCTTCTCTTCTTGTCCAAGGGCTAACAATGTACTGTCTGCATGAGTTTAAAGTGTTTTTTAAAATATGCCTGAGTGTTCTGAAAAGCTGAAAGCCCGCGAGCATCTCGCTGTGTTTGATGCTTCACGTGTAGATCCAGCCTTGGCTCCACACCATGATGCTTTTGTCCCACCTCACACCAGCCTCACATAGTCTCTTCTGTTCACCCACCAAAGCCTGAGTTGGTTCTTCTGAACCAGACTTTCCTCCTGCATCTAAGATCTGCTACAATGGCTCCTTCCCTGCACAGAGCAGCCACCATTGTGCCAGTGCCAAACTGTAGCACTGTCTTCAGCTCCCCTTGACCATGGGCTCCTCCATTCTCCATGTTTTATTTTGTTCTAGATAAACACATGTCCACGCTGTTCTCCATGACACTTCTCTGTTTGTGCCAATCTTCTACACTCCTCTGTTTCCCTTGAAATGTAATTCTCTACCCAGATATCTATATGGTCTAAGTTCGACACTCCACCAGGCTTTCTGCGGACCCATGGCTGTATTGATGAGACTTGTGCCAGTGTGCCCTTGTTTCCCATGCATCACCAACAGACTTCAGCCTCCAAGTTTTGGTGTTCATCTGTGACTGCTTGGAATGATTCACTGCCCTTTCATGATATCAGTTACCACAAAAAAATTAAAGTGCCCAACCTGCACTATATATATATATATGCATATATATACATACATATGTATATATATGCATATATATATATTCAATGAACCTGATCCTGATAAATACTCGGAGTGTTTATTCAATAAAAGTGTTGTGGGGATGGAAAGATGGCTCAACCCTTTGGAGCACTTGCTGCTCTTTCAAAGGACCAGAGTTCAGTTCTCAGTAACCACTTGCGGTGGCTCACAACCATCTGTAACTCCAATACTAGGAGGATCTGATGCCCTTTTCTGGCTTCCATGGGTACCTGAAGTCACAGGTACATACACATACAGGCATACATACACACACAATTAAAAATGAAACAAATCTGAAGTATTGTAAAGCATTAGAATTTTTGTCTTTGTGTCCATAGGGGCACATGTGTGTATGTGTACATGTGTATGAGAGAAGACTGTTACAGGCTTGCCATTGAATCACTCTTCCAAGCTTGTGCCTCTTGTGCCAAGAATGTCCTCACATTCAAAACTGAGAATCCAAAATCACCAGTCATAAAGGACTGCAAAAGTCATTGGGATGAAAGTTGACTGAACAGCTCAGTGGCAGCGAATTTAAGGCAGGTTCTCACCATGCATTCCAGACTAGGCTAGCAAAAGAAAAAAAATTCACTTGAAAGAAAATACCAGGATATGGGGCATTTAAAGGTAGACGTGGATTTATAGAAAAAAATCCAGATGTTTGTATGTCAGGAGTTGGGCTAAACAAGATGCAGCAGATTTTATATCCTTCCTCCTGTCTTGATGTGGCAATTGTTTCTGATGCCACTTCCGCCTACTAAAGACACCAAAGACACCATTCTTGTTCAGAGTCAACCAGTCACCCCCACAGCTCCAGAATGCTGAGTCAGCAGAAAAGAATGTCAAGACACCGTCCGTGCGATGAAGAAGCCAGCCAAGGCCTATAGCAAAGCTGTATGGATATCCAGTCTAGCATGCGCCTCCCTCAGAGTTCACATATTATCTCAATTGCCCTGTCTTCTTGGACCAGGAAGTCACATGCCACCTGTGTGCCTGAAGTGGTGCTTTGGAATAGGCCCAGAGGAGAACTCAGGAGTCTCTGGTTGGCTAATTGCCACTGAACTAAACGTCTAGGCTGTTGGTCACTCTGACATCACACAACACAGTTACAGGCTCTGCTTCCAGGGTCTTTGGGAGCTGACTTGCCACCCCATTGTAAGTCAAGGGTGACATTTTGAAAGGGCATTAACTAAACCGTTCTCCAGCATCACTAATTCTAGATGTTCTTTGCACCTGCCATCCCCACATCTCATGGCAAAGAAACACATGTTTCTATCCCTTTGAGTTACATTTTGGTGGTGCTGACTCAGAACATTCATTTCCAAACAGTTGCAATTTCTTCCGTTAGGCAAACAGTCTCTGGAACAAAATCAGTCTTTTCTTTAGAGAATAAGTGTGATGAATGAATAAATCATTAATTATACCAAGGCATGCTGTGATTTTTTTTTAAATAACTGTGTTTTTCAATACCCTGTTAATGGGACACCCTTATTACCTAGCGAATTCTGTGTGCCACAGAGAGAACGGTGGGAACAGTAGGTATCACATCCTTGAACACACTGGCATTTCTTGACCTCTGGTAAATTCTTACTTTTTAGCATTCCCACAAGTCACCTAATTAACTTCTCAGGTGGCCATAGACTCCATGCATATTTAATGTTATTTAAATAAGTTTGGTCAGGCAGGGCTGAGCAATGTTCAGCACACAATTAAGGCAACCCGTCTTGGCTTCACTGGAGAGTGGGGCCATGGCTGCTCTGACCCAGCAGAGAAGTCTCCTGCTGTTACTGCATTCTCCTTCCCTTCCTCTCCCTACTTCTTCTTCTCCTTTTCTTTCCTCCCTCCTTCCTCTTCTCCCTTCATTTGCTTGTTTTCATGTTGGATCAACTAACCGCTTTGACAGCTGAGAGTCCAAGCACTGAAAAGTCTTCTGAATCCAACGGTAGCCCGTGCAGCTTGCACCCTGTGTGTGACGTGTTCCCACTCAGGATCTTTGCCCACTTCCATCCTCTGGACTCCCAGAAGCAGAAGCAACACCTCCAGGTCTCTCTCTTGCGGGGATTGTAGGAATATAAAGGTGAAAAATGAAGGTTCTGGCTTGCGTGATGTTTGGAAACCAATCACCAAGTCTTTCTTCTGAGAGATGCCTGACAATTGCTGTGTTTCAAAGGATGCCAGCTAACCCAGAGGTATGAAGCGTTCCTGTTCTGGAAGATTGAAGATTGATGCATATTTATTGTGATTTGCTGTGGCGACAAACACACAGAGGGGCAGAGTTACTGAGCAGTGCATTAAAATTGACTGGAGGGATTTAGTTTTTCCTTTCTGGTGTTAATAGAAATTTCACTAGCTGCTGCTTAAGGGTTTGGGATGAGGGGATCAGCAGTCTGATCACTTGATACTATAAAATCATTTAATAATTGAAATCATTGTCCATTTTCTTTGTTTATATGTAGAGAGCCTTCTGATGTTAAAGGAATGGAAATCTGGCTGCCCACAATAATACCAAGGGCAGCAAGTTAGAAGTGGGATTCAGTTTTCTGACCTCACTTTTCACAGGGCCTCCTCATTTCTGCTTCTTCTCCACTGCCTACCTGGTTGGTATAACCCAGGCAGGGTCTGGGTGGCCTCCAGCTCACCCTTACAACGACATCACTCACATCCTCCACCAAGTTGGCCTTCTAACCAAATCTCCACTGGTCCAAGTCCCATCCTAGAGGGAAGCCTGCCATTGCTTCCCTCCCCCTCTCTCCTCTCTCCCTCTTTCCTTCTCTTTGTCCCCTATTTCCCTCCTTCTTCCATCTCTGCCTGCCTTTCCCCCTCCCCTCTCTTTTTTTGTTTTGACTGTAATCATAAGACAAATGAGAAGACAAGAAGACATAGTTTTTGGCTTGTAGTGTGTGTGTGTGTGTGTGTGTGTGTGTGTGTGTGTGTGTGTGTGTGTGTGAAGTTGATGTCAGAAGTTATCCTTGACCACGCTACTCTTCATTTACTGGGAGAGGGGGTCTCTTGAATTAAGACAGCTGTCCTGGCCAGGGAAGTCCCTCTCTGTCTCTTGAGTGTTGTGATCACGGGAGGTGGTGGAATCTGTCCAGCTTTTATATTGGTTCTGAGGGTTGAACTCTGGTCCTAACGCTTGCATGCCAAACACTTTCCACTGAGCCATCTTCCCAGTCCATAAAATGTTTTAAATAATGGATTATCCAAATTTTCATCATGGTTAGAGGATGAAGTTCACAGTACTGCCCATGTCACCCCAAATATAGCCATATCATCCCCTCGCTGGTCTAGACACGCCAGCCAGAACAGGCTGTCACTGGGCAAGGGTGGCCTCTGTCACCCTTAGAAACCTTTCTGACAATTCCTAGAGACAGATGTGAAGCCTCTGTGTGGGAACATGTATGACAGTGTGTTGCATGGGTTTGCATAGGCATGTGTGCAATAAGTGTATGCCCATGCATGTGTGTGTCTGCCTATGGGTATGGCATGCAAGTGTGTATTTCTGTGTGTGATGTTATAGACCAAGGAGACATCCTTCATGCAATTTTTTTCAATTGTAACTTCATATAAAATAGATCTTTCCATAGTTTTTGTTTGTTTGTTTTAGAGACAGCAGGAGAATGACTGGCAGGGAATATGAGGCTTATCAGCAGACCTAGAGCAGCCCCAAAAAGATTCCCTCTAAAAGAAGCCTAGTAGAAAATGTTCGTGGGCTCAGTGTGTCAGACATGGTTGAACCTAGATCTCTCCTGGAATCACGGCCCTGACTCTCAGAAAGAAGTCTTTTCCTTCAGGGAACCTGTCCCACTTTTGAAGCCACTTGTAAAAAAAAAAAAAAAAAACCATAGGCATATTGTCTTTTTCTTTTACTAAGGTGAATGTGTTGTGTATGCATGTGTGTGTGTATATATGTGTATGTGTCAAATTTTCAGCTGAAAAAAACCCATAATTCTTTAACATTTTTCTTTAAATAAAGAATATAACTCCATTTGCTTGTGTTTGCTTTACATTGGAAAATACTTTGAAAAGGTTAACAAAACGTGTTTTTGTTTTGTTTATTTGTTTGTTTGCTTGGACTCAGAACCCTTAGGAGCCTGGTGATTTATAATGCAAAGGCACTTAGTTTTAGAGTTGCTTTATATTCTATATAAGCTGCAACCAAGCTGATTCATTCGGTCTCCTTAGGTAGTTTCCCAAGCATTCAAGGGAGTGCTGTTAAGATGAAGCCATCAATGTGTACGTTTGGTCGGGGGTGCATTTTCTCAAAAAGAAAACACATGCAGGGGACTTGGGTGATGGCTGTGCCTGAAAATGAGGTTGGCCTGGAGGAGTCTGGATGACAAGGCCTAAGCTAGAGCCTGTAGCTCTTCAAGGGGATGCATTGACTTGGTTTATCATCCCCAAATCACAAGCGTGTAGTGAGAAAGGGTGGCTTCAGAAGTGATACTCAGTAACGCATTGCACACTCACACATACAGCATGAGCATACATGCATACATGATACATACATGTATAAGCACACATAGTGCAAACATGCATGCATTCATGATACACACATGCACACACAGACTGAGCTTATGAATATACATGTGCACACATATAACATGAACATACATGCACCTATAATACATACATGTATAGTATGCACATGCACACATAGTGCAGGCATGAATTAACTTATGCACACACAGCATGAACATATAAATACAAATAAACACACACAGAATGAGCATAGATGCACACACGTGATACATACATGTATATCACACAATGTACAGACAGTGCAAACATGCATGTATTCACAATACACATGCAGGATGAGCATATACATATATATACAGCATGATTATACATCATGCATGCATATATACACACCACAAACACACACATGATACACATATGCACAGTGCACACACATATATGATGCAAGCATGCATATACACTTATGATACACAACTTCAGCATATGTGCATCATGCAGTAAATACAGGCATATACACAGCATGAACATACATACACATACATGATACACTCAAGTACACATACAGCATAAGCATTCCTGCATACTTGATATACATACATGCACACAAAAAGCATTAGCATAATGTATATACATGATACACATGGCACATACATTTGCACACATAGAGCACTAGCATTTATCCACACATGACACTTGTGGCATATGCACATATATAGTATGAGACTACATGAACTGATATGATAAAAACATGCACACATCAATGCACATCCTAAACACATATATACACAATATGAGTATACATGTACACACACAATACACTCATACAACTTAAGCATATGTTCACATGACACATATTCAAAATAAAACCTGAGCATGTATAATAATGTACATACACAGCATGCATACAAACACGATATACACATGCAGAGTGCAAAACACAAGCATCTTTAGCATTCATCCACATAGATTACACACATGTGCATGCACGAATATATGTTGTGATCATACACAAACATATGATAGGTACATGCCCACATACAGCACGAATGAGCACACATGCACAGCATGCAGGGTACAAATTAAGCATAAATGCACATAATTCACAATAAAGACTCATGCACATATGTTTACAGAGATGTATGCACAATTATACACAGCACAGAAGGCAAGCATAACACACACACACACAGGAACACCAGATATTTTTTTAATGCTCCATCTGAGCTTCATAAAGACGATGCCCTTCCTCCCAGAGACTGGGTCCTCTTTGCAGACCTCCGATGCACGCTGCTCCTTGTTTCTAGCTGAGCAAATGCATCCCAGCGCTTGTGAAGCAGCCGTTTCTCCAATGCTTGGCATATTGTGGATGACCCACGTTGTGGTAAAGGGGATACAGGTTCTTGCACAAGTCACTGAGCCACGTTGCCACATGCCATGCTGACAGCAGTGCCATAGTTGGTAGAATTGGTAAGAGCAGGCTGTCCTGGAGTAGCTGGTACAGTGACAAGACTGTGTGTGTACTGCAGAAGCGCTCAAAAGTGGACGCAAACGTTCTTATCATGGATAGACAATAAACACACCCATAAAGACGTGTAATGCTAGTGGTAATTAACAAAAAGATGGCAAAATAGATATATTAATATCATTTTCAAATAAATATTACTAATACCAGATATTAAACACCTTTGCTACTTTTAAAGACATGTCCACTTGTATCAGTTTTTTATTTTATCTGAGCATGAATAATTCAAAAACATCTCCAAGTCAGGAAAACACTTAGGGGCCATGTGCTTGGATTTGAAGGGTGAATGGTCTCATCCAAAGTGACTAACTCCCAAGTGCACACACTGTTGTGTTTTCTGTGTGTAAATAAGGACAGTCTGTGCACACAGGCTAAGGAGCTCCTCCAGCCATCCCCAGCTTGGTCCGACACTGACCAGCCCATCTCCATTCGTCTTCCCATGGGCGTTTCCAAAAAACACCTTGGAATTTCCCCTAACACAAAGCAGTCAGTAACGTTAGATGAGGGGAAATGCACCATCCCGATAATTCAGGGTGTTAAGGCTGAGGGGTGGGGGAGCTGCACAAACCACTTAAGCACACTCATTATTATGGCTATTGCTACCCCAGGCCACTGGAGACTTTATAATTTAGTCGGCATTATGCAGTTTGAAGTGTTTCATGTTCTGCATGGGAGCAAGCTGCGATTCAAATATCAGTGGCCATGGAAAATATGCACATACGTTTAGTAGGAAAATCTCCAAGGGGACGACAGAGGAGATGGGCACATGTCGTCGCCTTGTGATGGAGGGTTTCACTGAATTAATCGCCTGGACATAGTTTATCGCCATTTTCCATTTTGCCAGAAACACCACCCTCCTTCATTTGTTGGAGAAGCATATTATACAAGCTCATCCCGGAAAAATAACAGACGGAAGACTTCCAAGGCTTCCTTGCAACAGGGTTCTGGGTTTGGGTTCAGGCGCAGATAATCAGTACCAACGTCACCTTTCTGATAGAAAGAGTAGTTATTTGTTTTATCTAGTTAAGGGAATCGTGCCTCTTTCCGCCCTATACTTTATTACATCAATTACTAGAACCACACTCCTGTATAATTTATAGGGACGAATCCAATTTCATCGTGATCACCTTTTAACCAAAGGCGTCCTTTGTTCATATGGTTATAAATATTAGAATGTTTATCTCATTTTGTAGGGGCACCTCATCACTGTGCAAATTTAAGCATCTTGCTAGATGGTTAGTTACATGTATAATTTGTTGGTTTAAATCAGGATGGAGTGGGGGGTTTTTCCCCCTCCCAGATAAGGTATTTCTGAGTGAAGCATCTAATCTTTAGATTGCAGTTAACATAAATGACCATTTTTAGAAATGGATTCCTAATGCCTCAAACTGCGGGTGAAGGCGCCTGGCAGAATTCGGTCCCTGGGTCCCTCAGTCACACTGTTTGCTGTTGTTCCTCTTTGGAAGTCCTGGACAGGCACTCGGCTACAGTTAGCAGGGGAATGTAAACCACTGCAATTGCTTTTGACACTTAAAAAGGATTTTATTGACAGCTGGAAACACGTTGGGGATTTGAAAAGAGTACTTTTCCATCTGTAATACTTGGTGTGATCAAAGATCACACAGCAGCCTCAGATTAGGGGAAATGAGGCAGCAGAGAAGGTTCTGCGCTCCACGCAGAACGAGGGCTCGGCCTCGGCTTGGGTAATCCCCATCCCCATCGGAGCGGAATTTACCGTAATGGGGATATACTTCTCAGCGCCTCTGCCAGCGTGTGTTTTAAAGAGCCCTGAAGCAGATGATAATGTAGTGTGATTTAAAATTCCCTTTCAAAGTGAAATCTCACTTTCGCACTCTCCATTCAGAGGCTGGCTTAGTGTCTCGCCCACATTCCATTTAACCCTTGGTGCCTCGTGCCTGTGTGGGCAGGTGTGTGCATCCCAGACGCTAACTGTGGCAAGGCTGCGCTGGCAAATTATGTAGTGCCTGGCAAGCCATCCCCACTCTTCCTCCTTTCCTGTGTTCAGCCATTTTTCCCCACCAACCTCCTTTTGGTTTATGTAAGTACATATGTGTGTTGCACGAGTTCTAATTGGTCTTATTAATAAAAACCAGCGGGAGATATTGGGTATAAAGCTGAATGATCAAGAGAGACAAGGGAGCAAGCCTCAGTCAACTCTTACCTTGCTAACATCTCAGCCGAAAAGGGCGGAGCTCCTGTCTCCTCCCACTTTATATTCCTCTCTCCGCCCAGCCATATCACTTCCTGTCTGTCTGTACAGACCTCCAGACATAGGTGGTTAACTAGTGGCTAGCTCCACCCTCTGATCTTCAGGCAAGTTATATTTCTTAGAGCACAAACCAAATATCACCACATATAGTCACACCAAATATCTCCCCATAAAAGTCAGCCCTGTGCCCTTTATACACTCAGTGACCTTGTGTTATCTAAAAATGAAGGCAGAGAGTTTGCAGCCATCACTGAGAAGAAATAAACTACCAGAAGAAACAGGATGAGGTTGGTATTCTGTGGGTGCTGAGAAGAGCAGGGTGTTAAGAGACTGGGGAGAGGGAGTCTCTTGGTAGATGATGACAGAGACATATGAGACTCCTTATTGGACCAATGGTTGAACCAAAAGCCCTAAGTGATGCTCTACAGGGCCTAGAGAAGGAAGGTGTACAGAAGGTGGGGAGGGAGCCTCCTGGTTTGAAGGAGGTTTGCCCCGTCTCTCGCTCCCTTGCAGCTTATTTTGAAGCCTGTGTTTAGCCTATCCCTCCCACCCCCGACTCTACTATTAATCTCATCCGAGACAGCAGAGCTACAGGCTCTAGCTTAGGCCTTGTCATCCAGACTCCTCCAGGCCAACCTCATCTTCAGGCACACCCGTCACCCAAGTCCCCTGCATGTGTTTTCTTTTTGAGAAAATGCACCCCTGACCAAACATACACATTGATGGCTTCATCTTAAGAAGCACTCCCTTGAATGCTTGGGAAACTACCTAAGGAGACCGAATGAATCAGTCAAAGCAAAATGAATCCTATGTCTCCCTACCCATACAACCACAGTGGCCTTGACGCCGGGACACGTGTAGGAGCACCCGAACACAGGAAGGGTGCACTTCCCTCTTGACATTGCCAAGATGGTTGGAGACTGACCAGACCTAGGACAGAGCAAGGACCCGGACTGATGCTTGCTTTCACTTTGGGCGTGTGGGTGACTGGCAGACCCTCAGATCCTTAGCTATTCAGTCTGTCCCCAGAGGAGCTGGTTTTCTGATCTGTGACCTGATTGGTGCAGTCCTTCTTCCTCATTTGAGTCCCATGAGAACTGAGGCTCTTTGTGCATCTCAGTCATTGTCAACAGGAGATAAATCCCCCATTCAGTGAGAGCAAAATGAGAAAAATAATCTCTCCCAGCCCAAATGGGGGGTCCCTTCTAGGCTAGACAAAAAAGGTCAAATGAGAGACTTCTGTTTGAAAACTGGTTTGGGCAACAACAGTAGCACACACTCAATATGGTTCCAGATTTTCACCTCGTCCAGTTCTCCACACACACTGTCTTAAGAATTTTAGAGTGGTTTTCTGCATTTGTTCTTGGTTATCAAAGCAAGCCTTCCAGAGCTGTTATCGGGAGGTGAGGATGGAATGTAGAGGCTACACATGGCAGGAGGGCAGAGCTTCAGTTCTGTGATGTACGCCAATTAACTCAGTGTTATAAGACAATGCAGATCATGCCTGTAAGTTCTCCATGGTCGCTTGTCACTGCTAAGCTATGCAGCTTCTGTGTCTAAGCCTCTGACACTCAGGATCTGACCAGGAAGGTGAAGAAGAACATAGATCAGGCCCAGGCATACATGATGATACAAGCAGAAGAGTCACACAAGCTATTTTAATATGTCTCAGAATTAAGGTATGACCTTGTCAGATGTAGAGGATTGGAGGGATCTTCTGTATTTTGTGTTGCTTTCATTGGTTAATAAAGAGAGTGCCTTGGCCTGTAGGATAGGACAGCCCTTAGGTGGGCAGAGTAGACAGAACAGAAGGCTGGGGAGAATGGAAGACACCAGACGCTATGATGCTCCTACCTGAGATGGACGCAGATTGGACTCATGCCAGTAAGCCACAACACATGGTAACACACAGACTATTAAAAATGGGTTGAAATAGATGTGAGAATTAGCCAATAGAGGCTAGAACTAATGGACAGACAGTATTTAAATTAATATAATTTTTGTGTGGTTATTTCGGGTATAAGCTAGCTGGTGGCTGGGAGCTGGGTGGTGGCAGGACACAGCCCACACCTCTTACTACAGAGGATGAAGGCATGCAGGGCAGAGGAGATGAACTTTAAGATGACCTTTGGGAGTGTGCAGTACTGAAGGGCCAATTTTGCCTCTGTAGTCACTGTGTCCTCCATTTTCCTCAGGTTGTCCTAGAAAAAGGAATAAGGAATATTAAGCTAGTGACATACCTCCCTAACTTCCACCTTCCAATCCAGGCCAGTCTTCAAGTATCTATCACTCCCTCCTGTTGAGGTTAGCAGTCTTTCAGAGGTCTCCTTGATTTAGTCAATTTCTGGATGAATGATGTAGGATTCCCCTCTGTATGCTGTGAATTTGTTTTATTACCATTGGTTAATAAAGAAATTGCATCGGCCTATGGCAGGGCAGAATATAGTCAGGCTGGAAGAGATATAGAGAGAAAGTAGGTAAAATCAAAGAGACATTATGTAGCTGCTGAAGGAGACAGATGCCAGAACTTAATCTGGTAAGCCACAGCCTTGTGGTGATACAGAGAATAATAGAAATGGGTTAATTTAAGATGTAAGAGTTAGTTAATAGGAAGCCTAAGCTATTTGCCAAGCAGTGTTGTAATTAATATAGTATCTGTATGATTATCTGGGTCTGGGAAGCTGGGAATGAATGAACAGTCTCTGCCTACAGATGAATGACTTACACACAAAGGAAGCTCTTTCTCAGCATGCTGATTCCCTGCTTGAGTCTTCATCCAGAGGCCCATATGACAAGAGCAAGGGCGCACTTCTCAGCCTGACAAAGGTGGAAGGCAGTGAAAACTCTAAGAGGCAAGCATGGTGAGAGGTATTTCACTCACTGGAGTATGTGTGTTTGATACTCTCTCACATATGGATGTTAAGACAGTGATAAAGAGATAGACTGTAGTTAGTTATTTTACTCTTTGCCTTTGGAGGCTGATGTGGGATGTCCTTCTGTATGTGTTACTTTTATTGGTTGATGAATAGAGTTGCTTTGGCCTATATCAGGGAAAATATAGCCATGCTGCAATGAATATATATATTCATATATATGTATATATGTGAATATATATTCATATATATGTATATATGTGAATATATATTCACATATATGTATATATGTGAATATATTCATATATGTATGTATATATATATGTGTGTGTGTGTGTGTGTGTGTGTATGTGTGTGTATTAGAGAGAGAGAGAGTAGCAGAGTTAGGGAGATGCTATGTAGCTACTGAAGAAGAAAGATGCAGGTGGAACCTGCTGGAACCTTTTTGGTAAGCCACAGCCTGGTGGCAATACACAGATTAACAGAAATGAGTTAATTTAAGATGTAAGAGTTAGTGAATAAGAAGCCTGAACTAATAGGCCAAACACTGTTGTAACTAATATAGTTTCTGTATGATTATTTGGGTCTGAGTGGCCAGGAAATGAGTGAGTAGTCTCTACCTATGTGGAGTCCACAACCAAGCTCTCAAGTAAATCCATGGAGACTTATTCTTTAAAAAAAACAATTATTTTCATTTTACATATAGATGCCAGTTCCCACTCCATCTTCTCAACCTTCCCCTTATCCGACCCCCATCAACTCCTCTGAGAGGGTAAGGCACATTGCTTTTGAGGCAGAACCAAGGCCTTCCCCACTATATCTAGACTGAGCAAGGGAGAATAGGTTCCCTAAACCAAAACAAGCAAAAGGGATAAATCCTAGTGCCACTGTACCACAGTCTTCCCCAGCTGCTGTCACAGACATTCAGAGGGCCTAGTTTGGTCCTAT
>JAQHUG010000093.1:4397621-4411967 GCA_028555095.1 Dicrostonyx torquatus
CAATCACTTCTTCTGTGTCCTGCAGAATGTCTGACAGACTCTTTCATGTAGCAGGAATCCTAAAGGACCATCTCACTTATAGGCAAGTTCAGCAGTCATCTCTCTGTGGGTCCCGCATGTCCAGTTCATACAGCATAACATCAAGCAGTCCAGGCAAGAGCAGTTTCTTGACCAAAAAGGTAGCAAACTCAAGAAGGAGCCTCTTCAATGCCCATCTTCCTCTTGAAGTAATTGGTACTGCCAGAAGCAGATGTGTCTCATGTCATGAAAAGTCCTAACTTGGATAATTATGTGTTATACATGTCCTGAGATATCCCACCGTATTCCATGAATATATACAACCATTTAATGTTAATCAAAAAAGTTTTAAATGTTTAAGGTAAGGAAGACGACAACTAAGCTGACTTGATCATTACATATAACATACAAGAGTCAGTGTATTATACTACAACCTGAAAATTTGGTCAATTAAAATAATGATTGTAAGTGCTGAGTGTATAAGCTTTTGAGTTTCCTGATGCTTGTCCACAGTCATGTACATGATTGTTACATCATTGAAGCAAATACATATTATCTAGCTAATATAAATATAAAGCTAAATAAATATTACTGTTACCAATATTTTCAATGCTGTAAGAGAGAACTTATTCTAGCATGCAATCTACTATTGGTTCAATGATACAATAAGGTAGCGAAACCTTCTATTTCCCCTTTGCCCTATCTACACCATGACTGATAGCCTTTGCCCAGCCCCATGTGGAGTGACTCAGGGAAACATAGGTGATTGACAGTAGAACAAGCACCCTCTGAGCCAGATGTCACACTAGCTGGGATGCCTCTTGCATTCAGAAGATAATTCCTCAAGGTATAGTATTCACAGAGGGCAAAATAGTGGCTGTCTTATCTGTATGACATGACATCTGTGAGATAATTTCAAGTTATTTAGGACCGCCTTCTTGGTAGACACAACAGGCCATCGCTGGGTTGCCATGGGAATATTACCTCATATGCACCATATGCACTTCCCCGTACTTTTTAGGAGTCTATTTAAGGCCACGCTTTGGCATGACTTTAGGAGATGAAATTTGTTCCCTGTGTGGTCATACCTGAGCTAGAGTGTGTGTGGTCACTATAAATTCAGAACAACTGGTTCTTGCCGTGCTGTCTTTATGGAATAATCCTGCCACCATTGGGATAACTGAGTATAATCAATTAGAAATTCCCATTCGACCTAGAATAGTGTAGTCCTGCACAACAGTTCACACAATAAGTATCAATACTGCTTACCTAGGAGGTTAATTTTTAAGATTACATATAATAAAAGTCATTGCATCCTCCTCATGTGTCTCACTGGATCTCGACAGTCAGACGATGACCACACACCCCTATGAAGATGCTATTACACACATGTCACATGAAACATGATAGTTTATATTTTAACCCTGAATATTAATACAAATCACAATGTCAAAGATTTCTAGTCTAAAGTTGAAAGTCAAGAGGAAGCAACAATGGAATGCCCCATGTGCTGGAAGACATCAGTGCCACCTCCAGGTAAAGCAGGTTGGGCTATGTTTTCTGAGATGCCCCAGCTGTGACAACACATCAACACTATCTCTATGTGACACAGGTTGGGGTACTTTTCTGGTGTTTGTAAAATTATATTGAACCCACCACAGGGAAGGCCTTTTACATCCCTACTCTGTCAATCATTTTCTTTGTAAACCAGTTCATAGAAAGTGGATTTAGTCATACTTACACTTTTCCCCAAAACAGCCCTTCCTCTGAGCTATTAATAATGATTTTTAGATTATATGAAGGAAAATAGAAGATTTTATTAAATTATTATTTAATAGATGGTAAAGGGATCATGCAGAAACCTGAAGAGATAGATGACTCGGGGTTAAGGTTGCTCATGAAAGAGCAGAATGTCTTGGCAAAGAAATAATCTCAGCAGGGTCAAATCCATACTTGTTCCTCATTACACTAGATCACCCCGTCCTCCAGAGAGCTGGCTTACATCATCTTACACTTTATAAACTGAGCAAGATAAACAATGTGCTAAGGCTTTATGGGCTTGTTATGACAGCTAATTTCACATCCCTGGCCTTCGCATCTGAGCACGTGGATGGCTGTTCATTCATTTCCACCCCACTACAGACACTGTGGATTGAGGACCGCTGGAGATTCAGGTTGTAATAGCTGACAAACACCCCTGCCATCCCCAAGAATGAAAGTTGTAAGTCATCGAGCTTCAATGAGGAAAGTTAGAGAGAACTTCAGGTCGTGCATCTTCTTAACGACACTGTGGCGGGGATCTTGCATGAGTTTACGATGATAGTCTACCAGGGGACGCAAAGGACACCCAATGAATCAGCCCTAGCATTGACTGAATTGACATAAGACCTGACAGATGAGAAACTGTCAGCACAGAGCCCTCTGTTTAAGCGCCCACTGTGACTGAACCTCATCTTCGAGTTCTCCTTTCTGCTGAGTCCTTTCTTATATTCGCCTGCCAGCTGACAGATGGGCTTTCCTGAAAGTGTCGTAGGACACCTAATCTGAACAAATCTTTTGATTGAGGCTGACCATGCAAAATAACAAAATCCTTTACGCAATGTTTCCTCTGCAAGGGGTGCTAGTAGTTAAGATGACTCTTATTAAAATAATTGCAGTTGTAAGATTTCAGCTGGAGCTGTAGGCAGATTAAAATGTAAAATTAAAGACAAAAACACCAGTTCTAAATATCATTTGTTAAGGTGACTATCGAGTCAACTCCTAACCTGTTCATCAGAATTTGAATGACTAGTTTAACAGGTTTTAATTTCTCACGCATCATGGTATGACCTTTGGTTTTGTTGAGTTATTTTCAGAATATCCTTAAAAATTAGGAACTTCAGATGGGTTAATTGCAGACCCAATTACACTGTGTACTGTTGTCAGATATGCTCCCGTTTAGTTTGACAGTAAACCTTGAAATATTTATGTCATGTTGAAGAGTGTAATGACATGTCAATCTTCTAGAGTTTTCTCCACCAACTCCTGTCAGGGACTCAAACAAAGTTTTGCATCTCATTGGAGTACACACCGGCTCCAGAGAGATGGGTTAATCCACAAGATTTTACTTTGAATCCCACTTCTGTGTTAAGTCACAAACACTGAAGTAGTTTGTAGTTTGTTGGTTTTGAAGTCAAGGTTTCTAATTGCACTGGTAACAGATATGGTAGAGATGATCAATGACATTAATGATACCAGGAAGACTGTTTTGAAGGCTTTATCTTAGATAAAACTACTCCCCAACCATTTATCCTTAATTATTGTGATAGTTACAGTGGCGGTAATTATGGCTATGGTGTGTGTATGGTGATGATGCCATTCATGACAATTGTGGGGATGGTGGGGTGATGGTGACAATGGTGATGTGGTGCTTTTGCTGATATTGATGCTGAGTGTTGTCATGATGATGGTTGCAGAGTCAAATGCAGTGGATTTAAATGAAAAGAAAATCATTATATGACAAGATAAGATGTGACATTAAAAAGCCCCAGGCTAGAGGTCAATAATTTATATTACTTGTATTTTCATATTTACTTAATGAGGTGTCTCTGGTCCCCTCCTAATTAATTTCCTAATATGACTGCACAGATGACAAAAAAACATTTGCCCCTCCTACAGGCCTGTAGTAGATTCATTCATGTGGATACACTTGGATGAGCCCAATTTTCATAGCGTACATTTGGTCCACTTGTTGATTTTATAGAAGTAAAAAGATAACAGAAATTTTCAATGATGATGGATGTGTTCTAAAAGCTTAAGACATACTGAATAATCTAATTTCTTTCCTTATTGTGCAGAAGGCAAGGGTGGACATACCATGGGTGATAAGGGTGACTGTATATCCCCTCCTTGGTTGCATAATTAAATTATTTATTATCTTCCAATTTTCCCATATATTATAAATGTGAATTCTGGCTTCCATAACCCTTTCAAATGGTAAGAATGCATGTCTTATTTTGTCTTTGAAAAATGTTAGTGGATTTTATTCTGAAATTACCATGTTTTCTTTTTTCATGAAGAGCATCAGTTGCTAAGCTAGGCCTCCCATTCCATGTCTTCGTGAAGCTGAGTCAGGAGGGCCATGAGTTCAAAGCCAGTCTGGGCAACTTAGTCAGGTCCTGACTCAAAACAGAATAAGAGAGAGATCTGGAACCACAGCACAGGAGCAGAGCACTCTAGTATGATATGTATGCCCTGAGTTTAAACTCTGAGGGTTTAAAAACAAAAAAAGAAAAAAATAGGCAAGAAAGGAGGAACAAAGGAGAGAGGGAGGGTGAGAAGAGAAAGAGACAGGGAAGGAGGCAGAGAGGAAGTGGTGTGGGACAATTCTGTATTCTGTCAATTATGTTTTAAATAAATTCTGATTGGCCAGTAGCCAGGCAGGAAGTATAGGCAAGACAACCAGACAGAAAGTAGAGGCAGGGCAATGAAAACAGGAGTATTCTGGGAAGAAGAAAGCTCTTCCCACAGTCCTGCCCAGACACTGAAGAAGCAGGATGTGACCTACCTGATGAAAAGGTACTGAGCCATGTGGCTAACATAGACTAGAGTAATGGGTTAATATAAGTTATAAGAGCTAATATGAAGCCTGAGCTAATGGGCCAATCAGTTTCTAACTTATGTGGACCTCTGTGTGATTTTCTTTGGGGCCTAACAGCTGTGGGAACTGGGTAGGACAGAAACCCCAACAAGCAGGACCTCATGTTACAAGGAAGAAAGGGATAATTGTAGTTACTTCCTCTTTGGCATATATTATTCTATTCTAACTCTGGAGAGTCATTCTTTCCATTTTCTGTTTGCTTCTATCAATCCCCTTTCTGACGGCCTGCTTTTTTTTTTTTAATATACACATCTCCTCCAAAGCAGACATCATCTTATCTGGAGTGAATGGCTTCTGTGAGTTTTCAGGGAAGCTCAATCCCTTCATTCTTTGTGTCTCTGAGATTTATGTTAGGCAGATATCAAAAGTTTACCATGATGTCTTCATCTTTGGGAAATTATATGCATAGACTTCCTCTCAATATCTATCTGTTCTTTTTCCTGCTAATTCCTTGCTTCCACACTCACAGCTCTTAAAAGAGATGGCTTTAGAAATGACAATGGGAGCACATGCCTGCAACCCCGGCATACACTGCTGGGGAGGCTGAGACAGGATGGTAGTTTGAAGCCAACTTTGTCTGCATCCTGCAACCTTGTCCAGCACAGGCTGGGGTTAGAACGTTTCTCATAAAAGACAAAAAAAGGAAAGGATGGAGAGAAGGATGGAGGAGAGAGGGAGGAAGAGAGGGAGAGAGATGAAAGGAAGGGAGAGATTGAAAGAAAGAGGGGTTTGGAAGGGAGGGGGGGTTAAAGGGAGGGAGGGGGTGGGAAGGGAGGAAGGTTTTTTTTCTGGTTTCTATTGTTCGTCTCAGTGTGAACTGATTCCACTGGGGTGTCTAAGGATTCATCCCCATGTTCTGAGTTCAGTGTAATTTCTCCTGTGGTCTGCACATTATTTTTGTTTGATGTTTTACATGTGTTGCTCATATTGAAGCAGTTCTGTTTAGGACATAAAGTTTAGACAGAATGTTATTGATTAATTTGTTTATTCACACAAATATATTTATGAATCTATTTATGTAAACGTCCTGTTGCTTTATCTCTATCTGTTGTTAGGACCATCTCTTGTTTTCTTTTTTGTCTCTATGTAACCAGCTGAACATGTCTCTGTGATCCTGTTAGTGGGCTTTTGGCTCAGATCCCTTCCTCTCTTTGTTTGTCTCTCTCCTGTACTCCACGGTTTTGATTGCTGCTGCTATCAAAAAACTTTTTTAAAAAACATTGAACTTACTGATTCTTCTCGCCTTCTTTTTCTTTGTCAAAAATTTTCACTTATTCTAGGTCCTTTGCCTTTTGTCACATGGAATAAGCTTATCTCGCTGTCTAAATAAAGTCCTTAATAGGCTTTTGATAGACATTGTGTTAAACCTACAAATGAAACAGGGTGTGGTGTGTGATACCTTGGTAATGTTGAGCTGTCATGTTTTATGTACAGAATTCCAACTTACTTTTCACCAGTGTTTTTCCATTTTCAACATCTAGAGTTTTTAAATCTTTTTTTAATTTATACTTAGCATCCTGCTGTGTTTACTTTCCATATTTATTTCACTAATTGAGAGGAGTCACCAGTGTATAACTACTTGACCCCAATTACATAGCTAATGGGGAGTGAGGGCTGTGCTCAGCCAGGACAATCTGCCACCCCTTCTCTGGTTCATCCTGCTCACCCTGTATCTTCTCCATGGAAAGCAGTGGTACAAAGGCAAACCACTCCGCAGTCTGCACAGCATACATGTGGTGTCAGATTCCGGGGTTCTGAGCAGGGTCTTCCAGTGTGGGCTCAGAGAAGCCCAGCTTTCATGCCCCCTCTTCTTCTTGTTTACATCACCACCATTTCATTGTCTCTTATAAACTCTCTAAACACAAGGACCTCCCATGGTAGCTAGTAGGTCTGTGGTTTTACCACAGGACAGGGGCAGCTGCAAGCACGTAAGGAAGGAGGCTCTCCTCTGGGTTTAGAGACACTGGAGCAAGAGTATCATAAGTATTGTGTTCCATGGATGAACTCCTTCTGTGTCAAAAGGCACATAGGGGATCCCCTCTTCTGTCCTCAGTCATCTCACTTATCAGTACCTCCTGAATGTGTCATCAAGAAAGATGAGAATTCTGCATTGTTTGGGGTCACCCTTGTTGCTTGCAGAGGAACAATGGTCTGTCAGTTCCACGTAAGTCCTTCCTTCTTGGGAGTTGCAGGAGAGGGAACTGTGGAATGTGTGTGTGTACGCGCACAGGTTGCAGGATACAGAACTGTGTAGTGTGTGTATGCACACAGGTTGAGGAGACAGAACTGTGTAGTATTACATGTGCACACAGGTTGCAGGAGATGGAACTGTGTAGTGTGTAGTGTGTGCATGTGCACACAGGTTGAGGAAACAGAACTTTGTAGTGTGTGTGCACACAGGTTGCAGGAGACAGACTGTGTAGTGTGTGTGTGCACACCGGTTGAGGAGACAGAACTGTGTAGTGTGTGTGTGTGCACAGAGGTTGAGGAGACAGAACTGTGTAGTGTGTGCATGTGCACACGGGTTGCAGGAGAGGGCACTGTATAGTGTGTACGTGTGTACACAGGTTGTATTTTGGTTTGATTCACGGAGCACTCATTTTTATTCAAATTCTTTATTCATTATCACACCCCCTCTAGTCTCTGCTTATGGACCTGAAACCTGACACACGCAGTTGTAATTAGTAATATCCAATGGGAAAACCACACATTCTATCAGTGTCGGCCACAATAAACCATTTTAGAAGTTGATGTACTCCACCGGGTCACTTCTCGTTATGCCAGGTGTCTTCGTAAACTGATGTGACAGGCTTCTGTGACCACACAATTCATCAACTTCAAAAGAGGTTTGTATGGTAACTGGTAGACCAGCAATGACCACATTAAAGCGAGTAAGCAGAGGGAGATCACATGACTTTGTAAATGGTTAAACACTTTGATAATACCACCATCCAAAACTGCCTGCAGCTCACCTCATATCTGAATAAGGAAACCAGAAAGAAAAAAGCACATGTATCACGCAAGAGTCAGGGTCAAGGGAACATGTGGATAAAGATTCAGTTTCCTATGAACTTTAGGGAGAAAGCAAACTCTCACCCTAACTCTCAGGTTAAAGCTGTAGAGAGATCTTCATTACACAGAAGAATGAGACGCACAGACACCTTCGCATCTTCTTTGTGAGTCTTCGGTAGTCTTCCCTGTCAAGGGAAACGATGCCCCATGTCTCTCCTTGAACCACTCCCACGTGAAGAAGACAGGTAACATTCACACCAATGTTTATGTTCTGAAACCTGGTTGTTGGTATTTTGGATTGGCAAATTGCATCTTGGTATTTTTCTTTTTGCTACTTGAGTCAACATATCAATGACTGAATAATTATAACATTGAGATATTGTCCAGATTGAATATGTTTAATGAGACTGTATCCAATGAGGCAATGTTAAGGATTATATACAGTCTATAGGTAAGATGCAACTATAAGTTAAAATGACTTTCCTAGGTGCCTCATTAGCACAGGAGAGGGCAGCGTATCAAACTCATGGGAAGATTCTCATTACTTACTAAATTGATTTTCAGGAGGCATGAAGGTCATCTTGTTTTTGCTAAGAGAGATCCCCAAGAGGCCAAAGTTGGCAGGACACTGGGAATCTTGGAATAACTAACTGATTATCATCTATGACCTTGGGTGACTTTTTTCTATGGAAAAGTCCAGATTTTCTTAATGAAGGTATTTCTGATGTGGAAGTCAGTATAGAAAAGTCTCAAACCTCAAACACAGGAGGGGGCAGAAAAGCAGGAAAGCAGACAACTCCCTGGACTTCTGGTCCTCAGTGATTCGTCCCATAGTCTCTTCTTCAGCTACTTCATCTAAAACCCAAGCTATTCAGAGGTAAAGGGCCCCCAGAGCGATGCGGCACCAAGAATGCAGACTTTGGGATTAGCTAGTACTCATGCCTCATTCGCTTTGTCCCTGTGCTCTCTAGGGTATGAGCTGATTATGCTGTCTTTGACTTCTAGCACAGCGCCCTAGGGTTGCCCCTTGGATATTCTCATACCTGTCTGTCTCTGTTTTCAATGGCTCCTGCACAGGTCCATGGAGGCTATCTACTCTCGACCACATCTCCAGCCCTACAATATCTCTTGATACAAGCGTCCTTAAGGCTCTCCATGATTGTCCTCACAGTTATCCTCCTCCTGAGGGATTGTCATCATGACAATGGGCCATCGCTTCTCTGTTATCATGAATATTCTGCTGTCTCTTCTGTCCTAAACAAATAAACCTCTGTTCCTTGTCCTCCTCGCTTTCCTGGTTATTGGTACGCCTATCACCTATGGTCACTGCTGTTTTATGTCTCTGAGACTGGATTCTGCTCTTGATGGGAGAGTGCATGATGAACCCAGCACTCTTTCAGGTACTGTCAGTAGGATGTCATATTTTCTTTTATTTCTTCACCCTGGTGAAGAGATGGCCAGCTTTCTCTGTGTGTCACCCCACGGTATTGATCTATCAAATGACAATGCTTGACTTCAGGCACCAGTGTCAAGATTCCCCCAAATAATCCCTTGACTGTGCAAACTGTTACCTCAAAAATCCTGGAAATTTAACCTAAATGGAACGGTCTGGCTTGTCTGCTGACATTTTTGTATTTCCATAGATAATTCCTGCCCCTAAAGGCTAATTCACAACTTTCCCTTTTAAGACTTAAAGTATTAAACAGAGATGTAAATCTTCTCAGGTCCAGAATGGAGAGCTACTCAAACAGTGGGAACTAGAATTGTTGACATCACACTTCTCGGGTGGGGGCAAGCTGAGCTTCTAGAACAAGAATGACAACACAATGGTTTCCACCAAGGACCCAAGCTAGGACGGTAAGGAACAAGGACACAGTCATTTTTTTTCCTTGGGGAAAGCCAATAGAAGAGTGGCAGAAGGCAGGGTAAGCTGTGTAACCATTGTCCTGAGGACTCCATAGTCACCTGTTTCTTCAAGCCCACACTCACCGTCAGCCCCCGGAGTGTCACAAAGGAAGAAAGGCAGAAGCTTCTTGAGGAGAGATTCCAAGTTAACACATAAACTGAAAGCATCCGCTGGTCCTCTTAGAAAGAGCACACAGGAGGCTGGAGGAGATGGATTGGTCGTGAAGTGTCCGTGGGACAAGCTTTAGGACCTGAGTTCTAATCCCTGGAAACCACATAAAAATCCAGGACGGGAACTGAATGCATGTAAGTGCTAGTGACTGAGACAGGGAGACCTTTGAGACTCATTGGCCAGCTGAAAAGGTTTAGGTTAAAAGACAAACCCTCAATCGACGTGAGGTAGAGTGAAAGAGAAAAGATCCCTGTCAACCTCTGGCTTTCACACATGCATGCGCAGAGTCACACACTAACAAATCACACTCACTCACTCACACACACTGTTTTAAACATAGTATCTTGATAAGCCCCCTTACTCAAAGCCAGTAGTGTGTGGAGATCAAAACCGAGTGAGTACCTGAAAGAATTAGAAGGAAAAATCACTTTCAGAGCAGAAATGCACAATGCCATGGCTGAGTGTTTACAGCTAGAAAGAACACGGGGAAAGCCCACTGAGACTTGGGAAAATAAGCATTAAAAGGATAAAACAGACATGATCATTTGCAGTGGCATCAAGGCAGATTTGACCTCTTATTTGCTGCCGATAAATCAAGTTGTGAGCGTTTCTGCTCGGTGGCCCCCTGCTCAGCAAAGGGGAGCACCAGAGACCTTGGATTGAGCATCTCAGCAGTATGTGAAGATGGCAGGAAGAGAGGAGGGAGGCGAAAGACTCTTACAGCAGTGGGGAGAATGCATGGGTCTCACAGATCCTGTAACTCTGGTGCTCTTCAAACTGGACCCTGTCAAAGAAGGGGGAAATGGTCATGTCACATTCCCTTTGTCAAAGCCAGCATCATAATGGTACAAACGTTATCAAGATGAACAGCAACTGCCAGATGAACCCCCCTCTACTGTCCAAATAAAATCTCTACCATAGCAGCAAAATGAATTAAGCTGTGCTTTGAGTATTGTTAAATAGATTCAGTAAGTTTCATGGATACGGCAACTCAATAACCTATCTATTAACTAGCGGATCGTAGATTGGTACTGAAAAAAATATAGATCACAACAGTTGATGTTAATGGGGGACTTGGTACATTTAGTGCCAATCTCTGACAAAATAAATGCTTTTTAAATGAATACAGAAATAGTTTCTGAAACTAAACTGCAGTCAGAGGAGCAGACCACACTCAAAAGTTTGAGAGGTGCGTCTTCTGTTCCACCAATCCCGCAGTTAGCCCTGGTACCCCTGAGCCCAGAAGATGAGGAACAGGAAGGTCACACCTTCAAATACAATGCAGTAGGACTGCTGGACACTAAACACTCCAGAGACATGCAAGAAACAGCCTCATTTCAACTAACTAGAGTTCACGCCAGGGCACCTCCAGGACGCAGACAAGCAAGGGAATAGAGCAGAAAAGCAATTGCAAGGTGACCCAGAGTGTTCTCGCCCCTGAGTCACCCAGAATCAGGAGCTACTGAGTGACGGGAAGCCCGGACTCTGATGTAGCTCTCAAAGCACACAACAGTGCTTCCTGGTCAGAAGCAACCATACATAGCAGGAGCTGGTGTACATGAAAACCAATGGCAGCAATGGGAAAATGGTAACAGATGGACAGGGACACAGGTTACACCTCGGTTCCCTTCCATGCCATACACCAGGGAGTTCACTCAATTGCTCCCATTGTCTGAATGTAGATGACAGAGCAAAATTCCTAAAGGAAAATTGTTGACATTAGGGTATCAGCACACATGTGTAGGACTTGATGTGTATCAGAAACAATCAAAAGCATTTTACACACGATAAATTTTCCTCCACAGCAAGACTGGGTGCATGCCACACCCATTTCACAGGTTTCTGCCCTCTATCTTGGCATGCTCATCCTCATTTCTGCTGGCCTAATCCTCCTGTGGGCTCTGTTCTGTGTATATATTTGTCCTCTGCTTCTAACTTCTAAAAACAGATGCCAGCTGTTGCATCTCAACTTTGTAGACCCTCTGGTGTCTGTTTGCTGCTCCAGTGTGGGTGTCAGGCATGAGGACCCTGGGACTGCACCATCTACAAACACACAGTAGTTAAACTGAAGCTGACTGTCTCAGAGGGAAAGTCAATAGGAGAAGGTGACAACCGTCTTAAGGATCATAGACTAATCTGGACTAAATGTCTAGCAGGTGCAGTTTTCCCTCCTGATATTTTGCCACCATTCCATCACTTTGAGATTGCATCTTCCTCCAGGAATACAGGTTATTATTCACATGGCACAAACATGTATGTTTTAATGAGCTTGAAGTAGGAACAACAGCTTCCTTTCCTGTGTGCTGAAGACCGCTGAGCATGACTGCATGACAAGGCATTTTATACCCAATGTGTCCTTATTTGCCAAAAGAATTTCCATCACCCCCTCTTTACATGTAATTAATTACACAATAGAGTTCCAATTGTATGTAGTAGTTAGGATTGTTGGTAGTTTGACGACCTTAACCATCCTCCATAGAATTCAGGATATGAATGATTTAACATGTACAAAGGAATCCTGCCTCATGGGCCACTTTGGCTTCATCTAGAAACTGCCAGGGTTTTATAATTCATCAATCTATTCACAGGGATTTTTAGGTAAGCTTATGTGTCCTCTTCATAGTTCTCGACTGTTCAGGTCTTACTTGTCAGAATGTGGTGCCTGCTTCCAAATGAAGCCAGAGAAGCCATGAGGCCAAGGGCCCTGAGAGTGCAAAATGAACTCTCAAGCTGTGGCCTCGGAGAAGGGGGCTTCTTGTTGGATCAGTTCAAACAAGACAAGACAAGACAAAACAAACAAAAAACCCAGGCTCTCTTATGTGTAACTAAAGCAACTGGGGCACTTATGGGCACTCACACCTCCACCTGGGGGCATGCGCACCTCCACCGTGGTCTCAAGGTTTTTAGCCAAGCACTGTGGGTTGCTGTGAGAAAGATGACATAGAAATAAATATCTGACCTCTCTCAGACGGAATTGTTAAGAATTAAATAATTTGGAATTTATTCCAGTCCCCAAAATATTTCTTGTGTGGATGCGTAGCAGCCTGTCCCAAAAAATTCAGCCAACGTTCACGAAAAATGTTATACTTATTTCTTCCTAAGCTATCCAGGTGGCTTCTGAATGTTGGAACGAAAGCACTGGGCGAGTAGGTAGGGGGTGAGCAACTTGGACTGCGCCTTCTAGGTGTGCACTAGCAGAAGCTAACATTCATTTGTGGTTTGTAAAACATTATCAGTGCTTTTACTAAATAGATAAGGTATTAAAACCCAGCACTTGTTCCTGTCCTAACTTAAAACCAACCACAATGCCTTCCAAAGTTTAGCTAGGAGTGCCCTCTCCTGGTCAATACAAAACAACCCTAATTCAACACATAATACACCTCATCAAGGGGTTGCACTTTTCCATGTTAAAATCTTATTGTAGTTCATAAATTATCACCTTTATATTTTGTACTTAGATGGTAGAGTGTGCTAATTTGGTGAATGTATTCAATACAGAATTTATTACAGAAGAGTTCGTCTCCAAACATTTTTCCTAAATTTGTTTACATGAGCTCATAATTATAATGAACATATTATAAAATTTATCACAACTTTAATCACATAATAATATATAACTGTTAGCTACAAGCCTTTCAGGAAGAGTGCTGCTGTCATGAGTATCGGCTCTCTGGCTTCCTGTCACTGCCAGAGCACAGTGATGTGGCTCCCAGGCTCAGAGGCAGGCATCCATCACCCAATAGAGGCACAGGTCATGGGACTGAAGTGTCAACAGAAGAGGAGCTTCCTCAGAGATGATCAGGCAATAGCTGTTTCTGTCAGCTTCCCAGTCTGTAGAGACTGCCTCCTTTCCTTGGTCCAGGGCGCCTTCACATATTTAAGGGTGACATTGGGAAGTCACCTGTAGCTGGCATTGCCTCACTTGGGTGTGTTTAATACTGCAAGGGCGCTTCCAGGATAGTGTCCCTGCCTCATGGTCATCTGATGAATGGCCTTCAGTCCCTGAGGCCCTTGCCACCTTTGCCTGTGTCCTGAGACATCTTTTAAGAAGGTGGATGTTCTGCCTACATCGTCAACCTATTCGTTTTTTCAGGATCGCTCTCTTGTCTCACACTAAGGTACTTTGCTAATCCTTGGACCTGTGCCTTTTAGGTTATAACAGGCCCAGGGATAAATGTGCCTTTGCCCAATGTGATGGTATTGTTGTCAGCTTGGCAGACTCTAGGCTCACCTGGGAGATGGATGTCTGGGTGTGCTTGTCGAGATTATACACAGGCAAGTTAATTTACTACACTAATTGTAGTAGAGAGAGCCGTCTTTGTCATGGGTGGGATCATTCCCTTGGTGTGCAGTCCTGGGTTGAACAAAGTGGAAAAAATGAAAGATTTGGCATTCTGTTCATACTGGCTTCTCTTTCATACCTGGTGACCCTTGGTGCGCCCTCATGTCAGTTCTCTGTGGTGTTTTTTATAAGGGTGCTAGCTTCATTTATGAAATGTCGAATCTTATATTCTTTTCATCTCCCCAAACAGCACCTCCTAGAATCTCTGCTTTGGAGTTCAAGTGTCTCTATGTAAAACTAGGGACACACAAAGACTCA
>JAQHUG010000093.1:4412651-4431175 GCA_028555095.1 Dicrostonyx torquatus
TGGCCAAAGAAGGATCTAGCTGACAGACATTAGTTCATCCAGAACAATGGTTTCTCCCTCAGGTTGGGTGGTGAGCTGTTTAGTTTTAATGCAACTTGACAGAGGTGAGGATCATCTGGGCAGGACTTCAACTGAGAAAATGTCTCCATCGACTGGCACGTAGGCAAGCCTGTGGGGCCTTTTTTTGACTAATGATTGACATAAGAGAGCCAAGACTATTGTGAGTGGTCTCATCCCTCTGAAAAGTGTCTAAGAAAGCAAGCCAAGCAAGCCACGGGGATCAAGCCAGTAAGCAGGGCTCCTCCAGGGTCCTTCTTTGGGCTCCTGCCTTGACTTCCCTCAGTGATGGAGAGTGTCCTGGGAGATGTAAGCTGAAATAAAATCGTTCATTCTCCCAAGACGCTCTGTATTGTAGTGGTATCACATAGCAATCAATTAGAGAGCAAGGTGATTGGTTGGTAGAGAACATGTACCTGAGAGAGGATTTCAGGTCTAAGCCTATAGCTTAATGCTCCTGTGGGTAGTTCACAGCCATCTGGACTGACACACAACCGGCAGTCGGAACTTCTGTGGCCTGGTCAGCCAAGCATTGTGGATGTTTCTGGGTGAGTAAAATGTTAAAGGTGAGGTCATAACTAAACCCATCCCTGGCCAGGAGGTACAGCCCTGAACCCTGGAAGAAGTAATGTCAAGTCAGGAACCCTGTTCTCTGTGGGCAACAGAGAACCAAAAGTTCCCAAGGGAATCAAAGCATTGAATGGGCACCTACTGTAGCCTGGATACTCTGTGGCCTGCCCTTTGCTGAGGATCTCATGTGATATTTAAACCCTAGTCCCCCCTTCATTTACTTCATTTAGTTCAAATCAAACTAAAATAAGATGTAAGGCCAGTAAGTTAAGGCTGACCACTTGAGTTTAGTCCCAGGAATCCTCGATAGAAAGCAAGAAATGGGTGTGTAAAATGGTACTCTGACTTCTACAAGGGAGCCCCCACATACACACACAGTCATATGAAACAAGTAAATTAATTTTGAATTTTATTTTTTTTTTATATTTTTGGTTGTGAGCCTAGCCTTTAACGGCTGAGCCATCTCTCCAGCCCTTGAATTTTACTATAGGGCTAGGAGGATGGTTTAGTCAGCCAAGGGACTAGCACAAGGACCTGAGTTCAGATCCTTTGTACCCCTGCAAAACACTGAGTGAAGTTGGCATGTGTCTGTAACTGGGGTGGTGCGTGTCTATTCACCCTAGTACAGGAGGTAAAGAGAAGGCACAGTCAAGGAAAGACACCCAGTGTGGACCTCTGCCTTCTACCCATTGAGGCACCACATGTGCACACATATACACTATACATACATCATGCACACACATGCATTACACACACATATGTACACACACACACACACACACACACGCATGCATGCATGCCATCCACTGAAATCCTGTCTAACACCTAGCAGGGCATCGGTCGGTGGTTGCCAGCATTCCACCTGATAACTAACTCTATAGTACCAGGGTGAATGACTTTGCTTTTTCAACCATACATTTTAGATAAAAAATGTTATACGTAAGTGTTATAAACAAGATATTTAAGATGTACTTAAAACTCCCCCAGGTGTCAAGTATGCCATTCATTGCCAGTCCTCTATTGACCACAAGAGGGCGCTGCCTACCAAGGAAGGTCTCCATGGCCTCAGAATACCTGGGGGAAAGAGACCACTCTTGTCTAAAGTGAAGGATTTTGTTACTCTTGAGATTTGTGTGCTGTGGATGTCTGAGTTCTCTGAACGACAACACTCTCATCCAAACCGGATTAATAACTTTAAATAAGATAAAGAGCAACACAACTGGACAAATTTTATTTCTAATCATTTCCTTCTCGCTCTTTTTCCGAATCTCCAAGTGAATCCTTCTCTTTATTCTTCAGTTCATTGTGTGCCCTGAAAAACTTATTTCTGCCTTGATTAGCCAGAGACACAGGATCAAATTCACATCATAAGGAGGATTCATGGTCTTGGGCAGAGCCAGGGACTCTGGCCTGGAAGGTTCAGATATGTCCCTGCTTCCAGACAGGAGTTTCCAGGAACCAGAACTAGGGAGCATGAGCCACAGGTAAAGTCAAGGGGAGGCTTTGGAAAGCAAGCCTGGGGCGGCTGTAGTTTGGTTATCTTCTAAAAGTGACATGAGCCTACATGGAATGCAGTGTGTAGGGGGTCTCCGGGTTAGATCACCACTACCTGTGCTGTTAATCAAGAAGAAAGGGAACCTGAGGAAAGAAGGTATCGTTGGGAGTGGCAGTGAGAAGCTCTTTGGTGAGAAATGTGCAGGGACGGGAACTAGAGGAAGACGGGAGACAGAAGTCAGAACAGAGGGATTGCTACAGGAACAAGAAGATGGACCACCTGGCCCTCAGTGTGGCGGCAACATCAGTGTTTGAATGACTTTTCACTACCTGACTCCAGGGTGAAGCCCCACGCTCCACACTGAGGACAGTGGCCCAGTGACCTGTGCACAGGTCAGCAGAAAGCACCTTCTGCAGACTGAGGCCTTTCCCATGGGCAGATGACCCATGGACAGTTTAGCCCAGCGTCATGTGGGGCTTCTGACGTGAGCTGAAAGGGAAAACTCGGACTTGGTTGCCATCTGCATCATCCATTATGGTGGAAACCTCTCACCCCAGTAGACCCAGCCTGGAGACCGGATACCCTGCTCTTTGTGAGTGGACAGGGCGGCCACTTGTGGTCATCACCAGCAACCCCTTCTTTCCTACTGGAGCACAAATCTGTTTCAATTAACATTCTGCTGCTATGGTTAAAGCATTGGTCAGAAGCAACTTGGGTAGGAAACTTCACTTGACACAGAAGTCACTAAGGCAGGCCAGGGCAGGAACCTGAGGCAGGGGCTGAAGCAGGGACATGGTGGCATGGCGGAGAGCTGCTTACTGGCTCACCATGGCTTTCTCAGCTTTCATTTTCATGCAAACCCAGGACCGTGTGTCCAGGGGTGGCATCCCCACTGTAAGCTGGGCCCTTCAACAGCAATTACTAATCAAGAAAATGTTTTGCAGACTTGGGTTCAAGCCATCTAATGGGGACACTTTCTCAGCTGAGGTTTTCTCTCCCCCAGATGACTGGAGGGTGTGCTGGGTGGACAGAGTTTAACATGCACAATTTAACCCTTGCTCCAGAGCCTCTGTATGGGGAGCCATGATCACGCTGTCCTCCATACATGCAAACCCAGACTCAGAAGTTCTCCATCCATTTCCCACGGAGCTTTTCTGTGAGCGAAGGGCACAAATCCATTCAGTGTCAGACTGGTAGTGTGCTTTACGCCATGCCAGGAGGAAGACCACCACTGTCTGAACCACAACGATCCAGCCACTGCAGGCCTCGTGAGTCTTTGCTTGCTCTCCAGCTCTGAGCCTGCCAGCAGCTGTGACAAGTCCTGTGTCCCTTTGTGTGGTCCTGTGTCCGACACTGTCCCTGGAGTTAGAACTGTAGGATGGTTACTCACCTGGTTACAAAGAGGACAATATCTGCTTCACAATCTTATGGTTTCAATTTTTAATCTCTCTCTCTCTCTCTCTCTCTCTCTCTCTCTCTCTCTCGCTCTCTCTCTCTCTCTTTTTCTCTCTCTCCTCTGTGTGTGTGTGTATGTGTGTGTATACGAGCATATGTGCAGTGTCCTTAGAAGCCACAGCTGGGCATTTGCTCTCCTAGAGCCAGCTGGAGTTACAAGCTTTTGACAGCAACCATGTGGGTGCTGGGAACTGAACCTAGGTTCTCTGCAAGAGCAAGTGCTCTCGTTGAGCTCTCTCTCCAGCCCCAGACTGACTTCTTTCTTTTTACTAAAATAATTGTTTTTCATACAATACATTGACATCATAGTTTCCTGTCTTAACTTGATCCAAGAATAAAGTTAGGAGAGGAGAATTCTGGTGAGAAAACTCTGAGAAAATAAGAGTCTTGTGACTTCAGTGCTCTTGTGCCCCTCCCAGCTGTTGCAGACAGGAGTGAGTTTAGCTTAGTCCTCACGGCTGGCCCTTATTAGTTGTTTAAGTGCCTCTATGAAAAACATCTTTTTGCAATGTGCAACTTGTCCCTGTATTGAACCCCTTACTCATGTGATTCTTCTTAACTCTCAGAGTCTAAAATCGCCTGACGCTCTATATAAAATTGGCTATTTTGCGAGTCTTTAGTCGGCCTAATATGTTGACTCCAATCTCTCAGGTCCACACCACCAATTAAAGCAGAAAATAGCTTCTCATCCCTCATTTACTCCCAGATCCTCCCCAGCTCTCCACCCATCTGACTCGATATCTTCTTTTTCTCTCTCTTTAGAAAACAAGACGACAAATTATAAAAAAAAACAGACCAGAATTTTAAAACAGTACAAGAAATACACACTCACCACACAGACAAACCATAAAAACAATCAGAAACCATAATACACAAGCAAAAAACAAGAAGATTAAAACTGCCCAAAGTGGTGTGAGACAACTCTACAAAACCAGCTGAGTTCATTTGGTGTTGGCCATCAGCTGCTGGGTATGGGCCTGCTCTAAGTGTGCCTTGTAAACCCAGAGAGATTCCATTGGAGAAAAACATTCTTTCCTCTGTAAGCAGTTGTCAATCAGAGATAGCCTCTTGCTTAGAGACAGGGTCTTGTGTCCACTTCCTTCTGTCAACTCTGTGACCCCTTCTGGACTGAACCTATGCCGGCCTTGTGCCTGCTGCCACAGTTTCTATAAGCTCATGCATTCATCCATTCTGTAGTGCCTGGACAACGACATTGCTTCCTGTGTGGTAAGCATCCCCTCTGGCTCTCATAATCTTTCTACCCTGCCTTCTGCTCAGTTTTCTGAGCCCCGAGGGGAGGGATTTGAAGAATACAACCTGTTTAAGACTGAGTTACAAAGTCTCTCCCCTCTCCGTACATCGTCCAGATGTGCGTCTCTAGATTAGTTCTCCTACACCCCAGGAGAAAGCTTCCCTGATGATGGATGAGTGAGACATGGATCCATAAGTACAGCAAAATATCATTAGGAATGATTTCATTGCTAGTTCCCCAGCAAAACTACAGTATTTGGTCTTCCACTTTGCCCATGGCCTGTATACCTCTGATTACTGGCTGCCTGAGCAGCATCGATCTCACGGATCAGCTCTAAAATCCAATCAGATAGTGGTTGGTTACTCTGACATCTGTGCTACTATTGAATGAGCGTATCAAGCAGACAGGTCACTGTTTGAGATCACAGGTTTTGTAGGTATGGCGATGGTTACCTTTCTCCTCTGATAGCAAGCAGAGTAAACCTTCCAGAACCATGAAATCTAGACAGCAGGGGATGAAGGCCCTAGCTAGGCACCATCTTGACTTCTCCATATTCAATGAGATATGTGTTATCTTCAGCAATAGGGTCCTACTTCAATCTGTGGGGAGCAACCAATAGCTCAGGTTTATTTCTAATGAAAAGCAAAGTCCTGTTCTGGCTCAGCGCTCATAGGTTGATCTGACAAGGTGCAAACTAACCCTAAGTCTCTGATGTAGAAGATGAATGTCATAGGGGTCCACCAGAGGATGTGGCCTGAAAGTAGACTTCTTTGTAGAAAGACTGTGGTGGAAACTACATTCATGGACACTGAGGAGCTCACGAGCCCACTGCAAATTCCCATGAGAGTAAAAAAATATAGAAGCACACACAACTAGAACTTGTCATCTTCTCAGCCTGAGGAACAGGACAGATTTTCAGATTCAGGTATAGGCACATCTTGAATCTCAACTTGTATTGCTCTTTCCTTTGAATTTGGGCCTCTCTGAAGTTATGGACTCATCCTGAGAGCCATGCAGGAATCCTGTTTTCCCAGTAAGTTTCATCGATGAATCATAGGCCATCACCTCTGACACACTGTATTGTGAGAGGAGACAAGAACACCACCGCCGATACCTCTTATGGGACAGCACACCAAAGATTGCTGACTTTGGTGGAATCTATCCACAGAATATCAGCAGCTATTCAGATAGTTCACACTCCATAAAATGATTCATGTGTCTCTCTTTGCTTAGCCTAACGTGGCCAGAGAGAACATCTGCTTCAGACCGACAATGGGGAAATGTTTCCACCTCCTGTTTGAACAGAACATGTCGCTTGAGCTTGTTCCTCAGCAGTCCCAAGGTCTGTGGAAGCTGAGGTGATACACTAACCTAACTGCATTGGCTCATTCCTTCTTCCTGTCACAATGAGACAGGAAGTTAATTGGCTCCTCAGGCTTTCCCGTCAACTCAGAGGAAGACAGATTAGCAAACACCAAAGCAACACTGATGATAGCTGGCTACCTACCTTGAGTTCTTGTCTCTCAGCCTTTGCATCTAAGTCAGTGTCTGGGAGTGCTAAAGTAGCCTGCTGCTGCTCTGTCCCCGTAAGGCAGAGATGCCTTTCCGTTTGGCTCAATAGCTTCTCATCATTCCTAATGCCTGTCACGTGCTTGGTATGCAACAGTAGTTTTACCACGCGAGGAAAGGCAGCCAGTAGGAGTGACTTCTGTCATAAAGGGACGATGGTACCAGGGAAGCCATTACTTTTTTGTGTGACCTTCCTTGTCCTTATTCTCTTGTCCTTCCCACTCCAACTCAGGTTTAGACTGTCCTCCAAGCCCCCTCTTCACTGATGGCTGTGGACTTCTATAGGTCATTGAACCAAGGAAGAATGCTCACAATATTGAGCCTTCTGTGAGTGTTGAGGAATATGGTATTCTGAGTCTCTGAAAGCAAAGGTTTATGCAGAGGTGAAGAGACTATCCACTCTGAAATACCAGCCCTCTGCAGCAAAGGAGATCAGCCACCGTTACAGAGAACTCTCTGAGTTCAATACTGATGCAATGCTATGCATAAAACAGTGAGATCTTCTCCCCAAAGTGGGGAATATGCTACCAGGAAGCTCATTGTAGCTGTCCAAATCACAGACTGTTGTCACAGTGCCAACCACCAAGACTGGCTCCCGGGGCAGCGGCCTGGGTGGCTGGCCTTATGTTACTGAACTAAGTGGTTCTGCACACATGATTGAGGCCCTGAGCGTGTTTCCTCCTCTTTAGTAGGGCATCATGGGCCTGTGCTGGAGACACTCAGCCATCATGACTCAGGTGGTTCAGAGTGTGCCCTTTCCCAAAGCAGATGATGTTGTTAATGACAGCAGTCCGGGATTTCCACTCTCCCTGAGCAGGAGCTAATCTCTCTTCTGGTACTCAACCTCAGCTCTACCACTAGCTCTCCCTCTTCAGGAGACTCATGGGTGGTGAGACCTGTGTGGCTCCCCAGAGGCCAGCCAGGGCTAGCGCCATGCTCACACAAGAATGCAGGGACGCTCATACACACTGCCATTCTGTCACCCCCACACTGCATCTCCAGCTGACTATCCTACCTGTACAAGATTTAAAAGGAACCTGAGAGGACACAGGAGTAAGCATGAATGTGTACCAAAAGGCTTAAAGTTGTAAGATCTTTGCCAGGTAGAAGTGAAAGAGCCCTTCAGTTGTCTGCCAAGACAGCAGATCTGATGTCCAGTTATGTAACACACTCAGCAGTGCCCACATCTGTGAGCGTGAGTATGCGCACATATAACTGAAGACGTGTGTGTGTGTGTGTGTGTGTGTGTGTGTGTGTGTGTGTGTGAGAGAGAGAGAGAGAGAGAGAGAGAGAGAGAGAGAGAGAGAGAGAGACAGCGCTCTGTAACTTGTGCTTTTGAAAAATAACTTCTCTTGCCTTAATGATAACTCTGGTGCTTTTGTCTAGTGATTAGAAAATAAGGCAGAAGGCTTTGAATTTAGCAAGTGCCTGGGAGTTTAGCAAAAGTTTTCTAGCGCTGGCCTTGCTTAATGTTTGTTTAATTAGCAGTGTTTTGTTCTTTTTTTCCTTGTTTCAGGAGGTTTAAGTCTGGAGAATAAAGGGAGTGATGTTTGCTGCTGCTAAGCATTGGCAGCTAATTCTTGGAGCCAGTCTCCTTGGCAACAGCCCACACTGCCTTGACCCAGTCACCTGCGAGCAAGGATGGGTACGTTTTCCTATCAACCTTTGCCTTCACACCTGTAAATATTTGCTTGGATTTTGCTCTTTGCAGCCTCATCTGAAACAGCTTCCATTTGGCAGAGGAGCTTCGAGAGCATTCTTTAAAGAGCAGCACAGCCTCTCCCACGAGCTGCCCGCTGTAATTACTGATGCCATTCATCTGCCCAGGGAACCTTCCTCGTGGGTTGTTACAGCATCGGGTAAAGAATTCTTGGCTAAAGAGTTTCCTGGGCTCTATGGAGAGGTCAGAACCAGTGGCTGACAAAGCTTTTGGCTCTGGGCCTCCTACCTTGCTGGGAGTAAAGAAACACAGCCTGCCTCTCCATTGCCCGGGGCTTTTCGCCAAGCTGTCTCACAAAGGTTCAGAGCCGGACTGGAAAGTCTTCAGGTTCTTTCTCTGGCAGGTGCTCACACCAGCTTTGGTCAGTTGGTGGGGAATGGAATGGCTGTGGTCAGCAGTTCCAAAGAGGGGGGGAATGCTTTCCTGTGGATTTCCTTTCCGTCCGACTCTTACTTCCCCCCAGTAGGGCCAGGCTCCCCTCTCCTGAAACTGAGCCATGTGGGTGTCATCAACCAGCTCCCCAGATGATGCCACAGAGAAGCCAGCAGCCATTTGTGAGAGAGATGGCTGAGCATGGAGGAGCTGTGTGTGTGTGCTGACCAAGAGAAAGCGAACTGCTACAAGAATGCGTTTCTCATGCTTTTCTTTTCTCATCAAATAGACTTTTTGCTCCTAATGGTTGAAAGAAAAAAAAGACATTTTTTGTTTTTCTTTCGTTTTTTTTTCTTCTTTCAACAGGGGCATTTGGTTATAGGCTAAGCAGGATCACTGACAACTGAAGATTCCCAACAGGGACAGTTATGGGCAACCCAGGTCCAATTTGGGTAGCAGGGACACGTGGGAATTGAAGCCCAGCACCCACAGAAAGGAATGTATCCAGTACTCTGCAGTACATTGCCTGCTGATGACTTGGCAACTATTGGCTCTGCCAACCCTGTTGGTCATAAGCAGGCTTGATTAGTCACATCTCTGCGGGCCCCCTTCTAAGCTGTCCACACAGCAGCTAACTAGCCCAGTGACTGTTCTCAGGAGAGTCTGCTGGAGTCCAAGTCAAAACAGATCACTGACCTTCAGGTCTCTGAAGCTGTGGCACTAAGTAAATAAGGCCAACAGATCAACACCTCCAAGCTCTAATGTCAGAAAACTGTGGACTGTGGAGGGCCCATTGGTGATAAGAAAGAGACCACTCAATGTCACTCTCTGCTCATGTGTAGGCTAGGATTCCCCATGCATGCTTGCTCTCAAGAAACTTGGGTTCAACATGATCTTGACTTTGATGGAGAGGTGGTGTTGGTGGAGGATGAAACACCAGTACTTTCAAAGGGAGGAGACCCAGGGTATGGAGTCCCATCCCTCTGGACTGGCTGAACCAAATCTTAGGGTCAAGGCATGGCCCCAGCTTGGACAGCAAACACCATTGAGGGTTGCCTCAAATAAACTCTCAGAACCATCATAAACCCTCTGTCCAAAGCAAATCCCTTCAGGATTTGTGTTCACCCTTTCCCCAAACGCCAACAGAGTAGGAGAATGAATCCACTGAGTTGCTCCTCCAGTCCCTCTTTTATATGTTTGCTGGTCATGAAATCATTACTCATCCAAGCAAGATCCACAAGATTGCAAGTGATGCCCAGAGGCAGAGGGCATCATCGCACAACGAGGATGCTCGCTTAGACCGTGTGGCCCCAACAGGAACTGACTCACACTAGCTTACCCCAAATTTGCCTGCTTTTAGTCCCACAGGCCCTGTGTTTCTCATATCCTCCCACTTGCACCGTGAACAAACACGCTCAGTCCCGGGCAAGTGACCTTGCTTGAGCCTCTTTGACAATAAAAAGAATATCTTACTCAAGCACTTCAAGTCTCGGCCACCAGGGGGAAGCAAAGGACTGTGGGCGGAAAGTAGGCCCACACACTTCAGTCTCCAGAACTTCCAGGCCAGGAAGATTTCTCCTCCTGGGCCGAGCAGAATGTCCATTGAAGGGGTTGAGACCAGATCCATACCATAAATCTGTTATCGGTCCCTTGGATTTGAATGTTTTCCATGCATAATCTGTTAGTCATATGGTTTCAAAGTCTTTATTGCTTGCTTTGTATTCTATTTTTATTCTTGTATTAGCAGAAATGAAATTTTCTATTTTGTAAAACTATTAAAATGAACATTAAACTATTTTTCCTCCCAGAAAGTTAGAGACTAATGTGTGACTTCAATGTCTCTTCAGGTTGTAACAATGTGAAAAATATTGAAAGCAACAGGAGGCCACCATGCTACCTGGGGATGGGGAGGTGCCAATATGAGCAGGTGACACAGGGACAGGGTCTCCATTTGGTGCTTGCTGACATGACATCTCCCTTTGTCCTGAGGACCCCTGAGGACAGCAGGGAAGAAGTTGTACAGATGAGGATAAGAGGGGAGGGGACCCAAATTTCCAGGATTCTTTTTGTCTCCAGGTGAAAGGGATGAAGATTTAGGCTTCCGTCAAGATTTAGGAAAGCTACCCAGAGCAGCACACACCCGCCAGGCTCAATCCCAGGGACCCACTACTCAGGGAGTCAGACTGCTCTATGGCGAGTGTGTTCTGACACAAAGGGGCTACATGAACCAGTTAACCATCAGGGGGCAGCAGGTTTCCTTCTATGGTTAGCACAGACATGTTTGGCTCGAGATGGGCACTTTATAGTTCTGTTTGCTGAGCCATGATCACATCTGACAGGCCTCCTTGGGAAGAACTCGCCAGAGTGCCTGGCTTTGCTTTGCTTTGATCCATGAGGGCTCGGGCAGTGTTGTGTTATACTCTGCTGCTTCACAGAGCAACCGTAACAAATGACCATGAAATCGATAGCTTCCAACAGTATAAACTATTTCCTCAGGGCTCTGAGCAAAGAAGACTGGAATCAAAGTGCTGGCAGGTCCCTGCTCACTCCGAAGATCTCCAGGCTGGTTCCTCCCTGGCTCTGACAGCTGTCCGTCATTCTTAGCGTCTGGCGACCCCCTCCAATCTCTGTCTCTATCTGGACTGGGCCTTCTCTCTCCCTGCCTTGTGTTTTCTCTGGAGGATTTTCTCACTTGGGACACTCTGCTCAGATTTGCCTGCCCGCCTCCCATCAACCCATGTGCTATAGGCGAGCTGTTCAACTCGTTAGGTGTTCCACCCGCTCCGTTCTGAGAATGTGGGATTCCGTTAACAGGCACTGATCAAGAGGTAGGGAGACTCACGGGGTCCACTGAGTCAACACTAAAAACAACACGTGATTATTAGTCTGATATGTCACTGTCGAAGACCTCAAAGCCAAAAGATGACAGAGCTGGGGCTAAGTCGTAAATGGAGCCGAGCCAGAGAATTAGAAAGCCAGGATGGCTTGGCAGCGAATTCCTACCGGAAGGCCTCTCCCACACCCCTCAGCTTCACGAGGATGTCTCAGACACCCTCAGCACCTTTAGCAAGAGAAGATTGATAGAAGAAATGTGTGCTTTCTAATTGTCAGAATAGCGTATGATGCAAGAGAAAAACTAGCTGTGTGCATCCAGACATCCGTCTACCCGTGTGCTTGGTCCAGCGCATCCCACAGGGAGTTTTCACTGATCCTGTTTCCTGGATGTGAGAAGATGAGTCCTTCATCACTTTTCCTGATGAAGGTAAGGAAGAGCAGGGCAGATGACCAGTGGGGCGGTGGTGTGTCTGAACACCATAGACTTCCTCATGTGAATGGCAGCCCAACAGGCAAATGCATGACCAATGGGGCTGCACCTACCAGAACCCCATCACAAGCCTTCATCATGCCCACCACAGTGTTGGTCCTCATCCCAGACCCTAACTTTGTGTGTCCTTGACAGCAATAACCAGAATGTTCTAGAAAGGCCTGACTGCAAATTCTCCTCCCCAGTCTACCCCACCCCCATGAACCCTACATCAGTGTATGGCTTCTGCTCATTCTTAAACACAGGATCCCAACTCCTTGCTACCCCATGTATCCTTTAAACAAACCCACCATTTTCTTTAAGACAGCTGTGATGGTTGTTTTTTATAGTCCACCTGGCTACATCTGGAATTAACTAGAACCTGGAAATGGAGGGCATACCTGTGAGGGAATTTTGCTTAGTTTTAAGTGGGGAGATGTAGTTCTAATGCAGATCTTTTAAGTGGGAAGACACACCTTAAATCTGGGCCATACCTGGAAACCTATATAAGGGCATGGAAGAAGGAAGCTTTTGCTTTTTGGTGAGTTTCTCTCACCCCCACTAGCAAGTCAGTTTATTCACTTGCATTAGAGCCTACTTCTTGGGGATTCCAGCATGCACTGAAGACCAGTCGAGACCTCGTGAACCTTCAATTTATAGGTAACCATATTGGATTAGCTGACCCACAGCCTGCGAGTCATTCTCATTCTAATGAGAGAGAGAGAGAGAGAGAGAGAGAGAGAGAGATTGATTCTGTAACTTTTATTAGTCTAGAGAATTCTGACTAATACACCAGGAAGCCCCAGCTTTCTTGCCACTGTGAAGCCAAGTTGCAGTTGCTTTGTTCACTCTGCCCTCAACACCCTGCATGATGGATGATGTCTTTCTGTCTGTCACAGATTGACGATCTATGCTTACTGTAGTGTGGTTATCAAACCCATAGTTCTGGGGCAAGAATGTCCGTAGCCGCAGGAACGGTGATTAGAATGTTTTCTCGGCAGGTCTAATGGAGACTTAGTCTCTGGAGAAACAGCCTTGAGATAGAATCTTCATTGCAACCTGGACAAGCGATCCCAGAGGCAGATTATGGATGATGTGTCAGGAAGGAGACAACATGACTTTGCTGAGAAAATCCTAGAGGACAGATCACTGCTGACTGACATGGTCTTGGTCCAACACACAGAATGTCCCTGGATAGACGTGACGCTCAAGGACCCGGCCATCGGAGGCTCAGTCATGGAAAAGGTATACTAAAAGTGTCAGCACACTGTTCAGGATAGCCGCTGTGTTCCTGCTGGCCTGAGCTGTGCGTGCCTGAATCTGAATCCTGACCCTAGCTAGCTGTGTCTGTGTAGACTACACCTTCAGTCCATATGTTGCCATCTGCAGGGTACAAACTATTCGAGTGTCACAACAGGTACGAAAGGAGAATCAAGTCCCCTGCCTGACCTGTAAAGTCCAGCTGAAAGGGGATCTGGCTTCTCTTGACAATTAGCTTCTAGGCATGGTGAACTGCAGAGTTTTCTTTAGCCTCTCTGTACCTTCCCAGCGCCTTTAGCTTTGCGTATCACGACTCCTTCTGTGTATCCAGGGCTCATGATGGACAGAGCTGGAGATGTACTGTCTAAAGTTCCATACGGAGTATTAGCTCCACAGGAGGCAGTGTGTAGTCGCCAAGTTTTGTGAAACAAATGGAGAGCAAAGCCTTGAGGTCTTCAGAGAGGTGAACAAGATAGATCTGCTGTGTGCAGGCTCAAGGGCATGCTGATTGTACCACAGAAGAGACTGAGGTCAAGGAGATCATATAACTGTCACCTCCAGAAAGACAGAACTTGATGCATGAATGAGTCAGGATGTGAGTCCTTGATTCATATTCAATTCATGACATCCACCGGCATTTCTGTGCCAATGCATTTAATTTAATAAGCCCATGTGTCAGGGGCCACTTCAGAGAGATCGCAGCTGCTGCTCTCCACACCCTTGGCCCTCTGGAAAGTTCTGTTCTCTGGCTCTTCCTTCTTTCCCTGTGTACACTGTGTTCAGAGATGCTGCATGTTTGTGGTCGCTGTATGTGTGCCCTTCTCCACTCCGGACACACTGGGCAGAAGATTCCAACTCTGCACATTTGTGAACAATGTCAACAGTATTAGGGGAGCGTGGCCATTTCCTTGCAGGGAATGAAAAATCCAGGAACTATTATGTGTATATATGATTACATATACACATAACATACACATATAATTACATGCACATGGTTTGGTTTGAGGACAAACATGACCATTTCTTGAATGCCACATTTTAAGCAACCCTCACCAGCAATTTTCATTACTAACCATTATTTCACACAAAAATGAGCAACAGAAAGGAAACACATAGACTATGCCTTTGAAACAATAAGGCAAAGGGGCTGGAGAGATGGTTTGGTGGTTACGAGCACTTGTGGCTGTGCTATAAGACTCAATCTTAGAGCTTTCTAGAATCCTTGTCAGGAGGCTCCCAGCCACCTGTAATAACTCCATCACAGCATCCAAGGTCATCTTCTGGCTTCTGCAGAGGCCATACAAATAGTACACACAGAAAAAGACATACACACATATCTTTAAATAAAAATACATTTAAAAAGGATAAGAAAAAACAGTGAAAAATAATGTTGGGTGTAGAGGTTAATTGGGGATTATAATAACATCCAACAAAGAGGAAGGAGCAACCCTTAAAATTCATTCAGAAGATGAATGCAGGGCCTCACTCATACTAAGCTATTACTGAACAGTATCCCCAGCCCTAAAATAATTTATTTATTTTTTTATTGATCTCTACATTTTTCTCTGCTCCCCTCCCTTCTTCTCCCCTCCCCTTCAACCCTCTCCCAAGGTCCCCATGCTCCCAACTTACTCAGGAGATCTTGTCTTTTTCTACTTCCCACGTAGATTAGATCTCTGTTTGTCTCTCTTAGGATCCTCATTGTTGTCTAGGTTCTCTGGGATTGTGATTTGTGGACTGGTTTTCTTTATGTTTTAAAACCACTTATGAGTGAGTACATGTGATAATTGTTTTTCTGTTTCTGGATTACCTCACCCAAAATGATGTTTTCTAGCTCCATCCATTTGCCTGCAAAATTCAAGATGTCATTATTTTTTCTGCTGTGTAGTACTCCATTGTGTAAATGTACCACATTTTCCTTATCCATTCTTCGGTCGAGGGGCATTTAGGTTGTTTCCAGGTTCTAGCTATGACAAACAATGCTGCTATAAACGTAGTTGAGCAAATGTCCTTGTGGCACAATTGAGCATCCTTTGGATATATACCCAAAAGTGGTATTACTAGGTCTTGAGGAAGGTTGTTTCCTGATTTTCTGAGAAATCACCACACTAACATCCAAAGAGGTTGTACCAGCTTGCATTCCCACCAGCAGTGCACAACCTTTCCCCCACAACCTCTCCAGCATAAGTTGTCATCGGTGTTTTTGATTTTGGCCATTCTTAGAGGTGTAAGATGGGATCTCAGAGTTGTTTTGATTTGCATTTCTCTGGTGACTAAGGTTGCTGAGCATTTCCTTTCACTGTTCTAGCAAAGCCAGAAATACAGCCAGCATAAGAGATAACAGTTCCTAAAATTTCACGCTTATGCAAACATACACAAACGTATCAGAAGAAAAGTAGAATTAGAATCATTTGAAAGATGGAATACACACAAAGGAACAGTTCTGGGACCAGCGTTCCTTGGAGCTGGAGGATTCCCTCAGCACAGGCCTATAATCTGTCAGCAGCCTGACCATTGAGTCTCGACACGATCATCTCTGAATTAATCTTTTGTTCAATGTTCAATCTCGGCTTTTTACCCTTGAGTAGCATATGAAAGAAACAAACAAACCAACACTCAAACCCCAGGGTTTAAGATTGGCGCTGCCGTGGGAGCTGCGTGTTGTGCAGCTGAGGAGGAAATGGTGTTTGAGGCGCCCCGTTCCAGCTCCACCGTCTGCAGACTCCAGCTCTGGAGTTCTCACCCTGCAGACCCTCATCCTCTCTCGGCTCATCATCTGCACCGTGTCTGTCACTGTTTGTCTTTCCCTCTTAGTTATTCACACTGCCTTTTCTTCTTCTGAAGTGCTCCACCTGTGAACACTCCATTCTTCAGCAGACTCAACGAAGCTTTGAGATTTATTGATTATGAGCCTTTAGGGTGTCTGGCTTAACTGCCGGTGTCTGCTTCATGGCTACTTCGGCTTTCCCTCTTTCCTCTCTAACTCGAGAGATCGCTGGTTTGATTCATGGCAGAAGACGCCATCAATGTCACTTGCAGGCACTCTGACCTAAATCAAGTTGGGGAGGAAAGGGTTTATTTGGCTTACGCTTCCACATTGCTGCTCATCATCAAAGGAAGTCAGGACAGGAACTCAAATGGGGCAGGAACCTGGAAGCAGCAGCTGACGCAGCCGCCACAGAGAGGTCCTGCTTACTAGCTTGCTCCCCCATGGCTTGCTCAGTCTGTTTTTTTATAGACTCCAAGACTACCATCCCAGGGATGGCCCCACCCACGATGGACTGGGCTCTCATAGCACTAATTTTAAAATGCCATGCACCCATATTTGATGGAGGCATTTTCTCAGCTGAGGTTCCCTCATTTCAGATAACCCTAGTTTGTGAGTCAAGTTGATGTAAGAACAGTCAGGACACATGCCAAGCACACACACCAACTACATAGATTCTGATCTCATGGCGGCTAGGACCTTCTGCTTTTCATTAGCCGCTTGTACCCTGAAGGTGTTTTGTCCACTGCTGCTTGAGTTGAGGTCTTCCAGGCCAGTCGATCAAGCTGGGACACAAGGAGCTCGATATAAAGAAGGAGGCGATGAGGGAATGTTGTACCCAGTTTCCTACCAAGAAGAGCTGGCTACAGAAGAGGAGTCAAACTCTGAGGAAAAGCATTCTTATCTAGGGAAAGAAAAGGGGTCATATTTTTGACAACAGGGAGAGGGATTTGAGTAAGGCTATATGAAGCATCATAGTTGCCCCTAGTTGTTAAAAGTTTTGTTTCACGGACAGAAAAAACAGGGTGAAAAAACTGAGTTGACAGATGGGAATTTAGTGTGGGCTGTTAGGGTGTTGCCAGTCAATGGATGAAGTACATGGCCCCTGTGACCAGCAGGAAAGAGTCCATGTAAGATTCCCTACACAGAGGTACCTGGGGAAGGAAGTCATGGTTAGTATCAACCGTACCCAGGAGGCAAACCTCTGGGTGTGTCTGCAAGAGATATCTGAGACTGAGCTAATTGAGGTGGGAAGACATATCCTCCGAGTCAGCTGTAGCATCCCAAGGGCAGAGTCCCCAGACTGAATGAAAGGATGTGAGGGGAGCACATCCTGCTCTCTGCTTCCTGACTAGTGCTATGTGCTGTGGCGCTAAGCAATCAATTGTCTCTTGCTCCTGCTCTGTCTGCCTCAGGATAGACTGTTCCCTGGACACACAACAAACCCTTGCTCACTTGTAGCTTTTGTCACAGCAATGGATACGGTGGTGGAAAACAAGAGCCTAACTCTAGGACATTTCAGGCTAACCAGCCAGGGGAACCTTTGTTGGCTTCAACTATCTGAGTCGTCTTCAGCATATCCCAAAGGGAAAGCCATGAGCATCCAGCCAAAGGAGTGCCCCACTTGCATCTTGAGAGCTTCCTTGGGCTGATAAAATATATCAGCTATGTGAGGAGCGAAAAAATACAGTGAGAAACCAGCACACGGAAAGAGGGTGAATATTGAGCCCTTAGAAGTTGCTCCTAACCAGTCACAAATACTAGACGATACAAGAGAGAAGCTAAAGAAGGTTCTGAAGAAAAGATTCAGGGAATGGGAATAGGTGGAGAGGTGGAGAGCTCAGGAAGGATTTTACACTCACTCCCAAGTGATAGTAGCAGCAGACAGATCTGGGAGAAAGAGCATCTGCCTTGTGTTTTGCTGTTTGGAGTTTAAATTAATGTTGGAGATTTAATTTCCTAGTAAATAAAACCTCTTTTCTCCTTGAGTTTGGAATCAATTGAGAAGTAAATGATATTGATTCGAGATGTGAGAGATTTACAATTGAAATGAGCTCTACTGGACGTGAGGCCTAGGTTTGTAGTCAGCACACCCAAATGCTAGAAGCCCAAAATCCTGGAGACATTTCCCAGTGCACCCTGATAGAAAGTCAATGCACAAAGGTGCACTGGAGGTGTGTTCCTGCAGGCACACGACAGGCCTCCAGAGGAGGAACTCTCAGGAGGCCATGGGCCTCCAGTAGGAGTGTTACCATCAGCCATCTGAGTCTGGACCCTCAGAGTCACCATTATCTGTAGAGACAATCAAGGCTATAGAACCTACAGAAAGTAGGAGGGCAACTGGGGAATACATCCAGGTAGCTAAACCAGAAAGAGGAAATGACAGGAAGCCACAATAACTCTTACACACTCAAAGGCAAACCTTGTATGCTCTTGGCCTGTGGCAATAACTTTAGCATGCATCAAATTCTAGGCTGAGGGTTATGGTGGTTTGAATGAAAAATGCCCCCATAGGCCCATAGGGAGTGATACTATTAGGAGGTGTGGCCTTGTTGGAGAAGAAGTGTGTCCTAGGGGTAGGCTTTGAATTTTCAGAAGCTCAGACCAGGCCCAGTGGCTCTCTCTTTCTGCTGCCTGCAGATCCCAACGTAGGTGTAGAACTCTCAACTTCTCTCCAGCACTATGTGTTGTAAAAGAGGGTGC